>JAHWXV010095663.1:0-12239 GCA_024586415.1 Phrixothrix hirtus
ATGTTCGGAACGCGAGCAAGCAATTTGCGAGTCCCAAATCATAATGAGCTTACGCCATCTTCGGCGGTTGCCAGTAGAAAAGTTAATGTAAACTGACCTGTATGGGAGAAAGAAGAAAAAAAGCGGATTCTATCCTTGGCACCTGGAGATCATCGCCTCGAAGTCACCGAACGGGCGTCTTTCGCAAGACCGTGGATCGCCGCACTAGGGCCGTTAAGAATCGGACCAAAGGAGCGGCTCCATTAAGGAGAGTCAGCAGATGGACCACGGCGAAAGAAAACCCTCCAAAGCAGCGCTTCGGACTCATCCAGAAATAATCGATGTTACCAGCATGCCGGTGAATTTTCAGATTCGACGGGCATTTCGAAATCCGTACTTAAAAACATTAGAAAGTAAATAAACAGAAATTGATCAATCGACCTTGCACGTAGCCAAGGGGATGCATACTCACCCTAAAAGTATAGGTGTTTTATCCCAAGAAAAAGAATCAACTACAAAGGTTGTCGTAAATAGTGGAACGGAACCAATACGTGTCTCTTCCACCAATAACTAACACACAGTACTCTTCGGCACGCGAGGGATCAAATAACACTCCCCGCAAATGCAAATAAATAAAGACGGAGTTAGACAACCCAAAGCGCACCTGACAAATAACGGCGCGAAAATAGGTGAAAATAGATGCAACTTGCAAAATCGGCCGGTCTTGAAAAAAAGACCGTTACAGTATTTATTATAATATTTAATTTTAAATTAAAAATCATAATCACGATACTCAAATTATTTGTGCATCTATTATTATAAATTGTTCGAATTCATATTTTAATATTTAAACCTTCCAATAAAACACACCCTTTAATTTCTTAAAAATGATTAAACCTGTTCTCAGCGAATTTGTTTATTTCAAGTTATTAGAAGTCATTAAAAGTTCGAACATGTATTTCTCTGATCTCAGAGAGTCAGATTTATTTAGGCAAGCTACCATAAACGTAGAGGTAGAACGTTGTTTATAACCTTCTGGAATGTTTTCTGACGTAACTTAGGAATGCAAATTGGCGACATAGGATGCAGATATGACGTTTTTTTGTGGTTCGTATTACTATATAACGGTCGATTGAACGCACTATATCTGCTGTCCCATTTTGGAATTTATTTTGTGTTTAGTTAAAATTATATTTAGAAATCTAGGGTTATTAATAGCATCGAAATGATTATTGTAATAGTAGATAAATAAATGCTAACGTTATAAGGATGAAAGTGAAGTAAAGTTCGTTTCTGACAGTAGTTAAAAGCAATTTCTTTTCAGTATATGCGTACTTATCAATCCTTTTTTGCGAAATGCGATTAACGCATTCACAATTCTTTAGTTGTCGAGTTTGCTTTCGGATTTTATTTAACTATCAATTAAATTTCAACAACCTTTTGTGACTTGAAATAAAATTTATTGCAGATTAATTGCAGCTGCAGCTAATACGTTTTTGCTTAATTTTTAAAAGACAAAATTAATAATTGAATCATTTAAATAAGCCTTCAACAGGTTCGAATGGTAAAGAATAAAATCAACTTTTACTGATCCATAGATTTTTAATTGCATGAAGAGTATGTCAATGCCATTTAGTAACTAAATAGAATGTACGTGTTTATGCAAGTGCCACATATTTAGGCGCAATCATAAAGACAGTTATAGGTGTGCTGCTATAATTTTTATGCGCGAATGTATTTTATTTAAATGGTCTACTGTAGCAAACAATTGTTTTTATTAAGTAAATATTTTTATCAACGAGGAATTTTTCCTAAGATATCACATCTGAATGAGAAACAATTTACCCATGAATGGCGACGCATTAATTATACTTTCGTATTTTACTTAATTTGAGTATTTAAAAGTAGATATCGTTCATAATTAACCCGACAGTAATAATTAAAAGTCTAGGTAGTTTATCCTAATTGAAATTGTTAACGCACAGTGTTTGCTTATGTATTGGTACAGAAACTTGTTTTAAAGGATTTGTTTTATTAAGTCAGTAATGGAAACGTGACTGTTCTTATCATTTCTTAATAATTTAAGACCATACACTGCGTCCCAAATTGGGGATGCATGTATTGCTATCGCGGTTAATGTTATAAATAGAGAGTCAGTTAAATAGGCAATATTTTAGAGGATACCATGAAAAATTTTACGGTGCCTTCAAATTTAATCCAGATTTGGCCGTTTTCGAACTAATCCAAAAAAATCAAAATCGTGCGGCTTCTAAATTTCCTCTTATCTCGTCAATTTGAATTATGAAATCATTTTAAGTTGGACATTGCTCAGAAACTTTTTAATGCTCTTTGCAGCAACACTGAAAAGGAATAAATGCCGTCTTCTTTTATGAGATACTGATTGTAACTTTTTTGTTTCATACGGATGCCATATTATTTTTTACACCATTCGATAGCGCTTTTATTTCTTTTTCAATAATGTATAGCAACATGCCATTATCTGCTCTCAAAAGTTCAAAAATTGGAAATTTTGTTTTTTAGATAGTAGGCTGAGGACCAATGGACCCCTGAATTTGATCATTTTTCTATTTATGCGATTCACATACAAAAAAATACTTAGCACAAATTGAAAACTTAGTAAACAAAATTTTAACAACATAGGAGCGCAAATTACAATTTCATTAATTAAGCAGCTGCCACTCGTATTAAAGAAATTGCTGCACATGTAAACAAAATTTTAACAACATAGGAGCGCAAATTACAATTTCATTAATTAAGCAGCTGACACTCGTATTAAAGAAATTGCTGCACACGTCCACCAACTTGCTCAATACACCCTTGACAACGGACTTGAACAACATTTACCACTCACTTGTTCTTCTAAAATTACTACATTTTCAGGAGCTTCAAACAAATAAACTTCAGTTTTTACATGCCTCCAGATAAAAAAATCAAGAGATCAATATCTGGTGACCTTGCTGGCCATACAATGTCTTCATTGTTGACGATGATTTTATTATCAAATATTGCCCTTAAATAATCATTAATTATGCCACGATTATGAGCAGGGCTTCGTTTAAATTTTCGACAACTTGTCTAATTGCTGATACAATTTGGTTCTCCAACAGTTGTAGATATCGTTCCCCATTTAAATTATAATTAAGAATAAGCGGCCCATTTAAGTGATTTCCTAGAAAAATGTACCCTAGTGTTATTATTGCCCCACCAAATTATTACACATTAAAGTTTACCTACACCACACAAAATTTCGTTTGGAATCTCCTCTGGGAAGTATTGTAAGGATTTTCCACACTCCAATAATGAGTGTTATGTCTATTAAATATTCCGCAATTTTTGAATCTCGTGTCGTCAGTTCATATAACCTTATTCAAAAATTGGGATCTTCACGAAATTTTTGAGGATACCACTCAGAGAACGCTGTTCTTCTTTGGTAGTCACTTGGAACTAAACCTTATACAGTTGTAGACTTATAAGTATGGTGTTTATTAGTTTTTAATAGTCGATGAACTATCGTTTTAGGCACAGCTGTTTCGTTTGCCGTTTTTCGAACTGATGTAGTAGGATTTTCGGTAGTATTTTCTAAAACAGCATTAGTCCGCTGTTGGATTTGTACTTATACAAATGGTTCCTAGTCTAATTGAAGCTACCAAAGTTTAATAAATTAATTATTTGTTCTAAAATATCTATAATTTGGTTGGTCACATTCTGGGAATCTATCCTGATACATTCTTCAGGCTCCAGAAGCATTTATATGAGATTGGAAGTAGATTTCCAGCAGATCTAGTTTTTCTTTATTAGAAAATTTTCTTGCCATTATTTAAAATTAATCTTAGCAGATACGAGAATGTAATAAATAACAATACAATTGAGAAAACAACAAAATCAGTAACAAAAACAACACAAACAATGAAGAAATGATTACAAGCACACGATATAAACCGATCCAAGGTAATTTTAACTATTTTATATATTTTAATCATGAATGAATTTAAGTCAGTAGATGAAAAATAGCACTAGTAGTAGTATAATATTGAATTACAGATAGGTAAGGTTTCTACATTTGACGAAATTTATAAAAATTCAATAATTAGTTACTCATGTAAAAACGTAATTTTTAATTCGTTAAGACAAGGTAACTGCAAAAGTAGAGAGTTATTTAACAGGATTATTAGATATTTGGGTTAATAGAAAACTGTACGTAATTCTTTTGTTGTTAAAATTCATATAGCATCTAAATAGTATTGTAAACAGCACGAAACCGGATGAGCCTCAAGTTAGTAACTACTGAAGATATACCTTTAATGTATATTTACCGCGGTAATTATTTAGATCTGCATATGGAAATCATGGGTTTAGCGATATTAAATAATACAGAGTTTCATCTTACGAACAGCTCTTATTATTATCCAAATGTTTATGTTGATATTTACTCAGGTGTCGCCGATATATTTTTCCTATTTCTGATTAAAGCTTATACAGTTTGGTCAAAATTCTGTAACATGGGTATCGATCAATCCGCCTCGACTCCACTGATTAACCTGCCGATATTTAGTACTACTTACATTGTTTCCCAATCTTGCCTTATTGACATTTTATCTGATCATAGCATATATTGCAGTACTTTGTATTCATCATTAAGTTCCAACAAATTAAGGCTGACTTCATGATAATATTGCAGTTACTCAATGTTGCGGATCTTCTTGTCAGGGTGCTGGAATAGTTTAATGCCAAGGTTTATTATTTACTACATATTTTATGAAAAGATTTTCAAAAATGCTTAATGACCTTGAGATTTAAAATCAAATTTGTGGAATTAGTCTGTCAATGTTGTCTACATACATGAACAATGATGATTATTATCGCAATTACGTCAGTAGTATGATAGGTTATGCTCTAGATTGTTTGTAGGCAAGGGGAAGTCAGCAATGGGATACGAACAAGGTTGTTTTCTACACCCTTGACGAAGTTTTCTTTAGCGCATTGCAATATGTAAGTAATAAAATGGATGAGTAAGAAGTATTCGGTTGTGTTGTATGTGTGTGAGAGAAATAAAAAGTGGGGGCGCGTCCGTTAGTAACTAATTTTTCCGCCTTTGGTTGGAGTGAGCTCGAAGAAGGTGGATGAATTTTGTTAAGGCGGGAACGAGGTGTGTCCGTATCAATATATAGTAAAAGATATTCGCCATCTAATAATAAGAAATATGCAATTGCAAGCGTGGACCTTTCTTGTTCTCGCATTTATGCGTATATTAGGGGAATTCTAAAATGGCGCTGATATTTGAACAGTAAAAGAAAACTTGGAAAATGGTGCGAATTTGAAATAGTAAAATTGCTCTGATTAAGACAGTTTTTGTACTAATAATGGGAACATGTATGTAAATGATTTAATTATTAGCGTAATTTGCACAGTACTAATGTATATAAGAAATTGATCTAACTGTTACAGTACTTTCCATGGTAGTAATTACAAGATGTAGTTGATTTAATATTTATTATAGTTAAATTCAAATTAGTGTAGTAAAAGAGAGTGAAAGAAGAACCTGGGGTAAATAGGTACATGATAGTGACAGAAAAACGAAATATAAAATAATAAAGGTTGGAAACATTTTTACTTTGAACGTTAAAGTTTTATTTTCAAAGGAAGTTGTTTTATTTCAATTCATTTCTGTTTAATAGTTAGTACCTTTAAAGTTTTATATAAATTATACAGAATGATAACTTTAGAATTCTTACGTTTTAGTTTATTTAAATTTAACGAAATTCTATGAAGTCGTTGGTTACATTTATTGCATTTTGAAACATGAAGAGGAATAAGTTTCCTGTTACTCATTTTGTTTGCCCATTTTGAAATGAGAGAATTCCAAACTTTAGTTATGGCAAAATAATTATTTTCTCTTGGATATATTTAAAATCTGAGAGCTTTCTTAAAATGAAACCGTCTGTAAACTATTTCGCTAAATTTCTCTCTAGTGCAAACCCTCTTCCCCTCAACTTAAGTCTCGTATTTAAATGGAACACCTGCACCCAGTTTAAATAACAAGATAGAACAAGTTAGTATTATTTGTCTGAGATCACGTGCAACGAGTTCATTTACCTTATTTTACTTACTATATAAGTGTATATTACAAACATAACTGTTAGTAACTAGTTGGAATTTGATCAATTTAGAAGCAAAACTTTATTCATCATATTTTAAAATTAATACAAGATTTTTAAGAACGACTGATATACATTCTTACAATTCATTTAGCATGCATTATTTTGAAAATTCCTGTCACAGTTCTTTATTTACAGCAGTAATGCAGATAAAATAGATAGTAATAATTGTGGAAAAATTGATAGAGCAGCAGCTATTGCTACTAATAATAGGAATGGTAAGGCGAATTGCACTACTGTTAACGGCGGTAATCCCAATTACGAATAAATAGATAAATAGCTATTATACACGCAACCAAGTGCTAGAATTGAGAAACCTTTAAATTGTATTTGGTATCAAGTTAGTGATTATGTGAAATTTTGCAATAAAAAAATATGTAGCAACTGGGCTTTGTGTTAGTTTGAAGAATTGTACTAACTAAGAATATTTGTGTCACACGATGGCGCTGGAACAGTTAATTAAAACAAAAATAATTGAGACCGATACACGTGTAAAAGAAACTGCTCCAGAGTACATATTTTCTATAATAATATCGAACTCAATAATAATGGCTACAAGTGAGGCCAGTATCGTGGTAAAAGAACCGTTTAAAAACGACTACTAAATGGTTTTTAAATTTACAAAACACGAAATTAATAAATTATTTTCTTTAAATAGTATAATCAGTTATGAAATTGAAATGTTGGGTACACTAGAAATTCTGTTATATATTATAATTTGTATAACTAACACTACGCAGCAGTCAAATGTTCAATAAATCTTTCAACTACCTGCAAGTAACAATACACTAAAATTTTAATAAAATGCAAGGACATCTTAATTTCAAGTCATATCAACATAGATGTAAAGAGCAATATAATAAAGAGAACATATACAAACGATGAAAGAGTCCGAACATTTTGCGAAGTTGACATTTATCCCGGGACAAATGTCAACTTCAAGTGCAGAAAGTCCAGCATATAACGGTATTAATCTTCCACCTGACTACTTAAAATAACAATACGTTCATTGTTGGGAAATATTCGCACATAGCTTCTTCATAACAAGAGAGAAGGGAGTAGTTGCAGCACTGTAGTGATTTTAACATTAGTTCGAAAAGGAGAGGCGGATGTCTTGTAAACAGTATTATTAATAAGTTACCAATTGAATTACATATTCCAGGCTATCAATTTTGCGGAGTGAGAACTAAATTAGAGAAATACCTGAAATGTCGCGATAAGCGAATTGACAAGTTAGACGCTGCTTATAGATAGTATGACATAGCTTACAGGGACAGCAATAACTTAAGTAATGGCTATCAGGCAGACAAAATATTACAAGAAAAGGCGTAGAATTGTGCTACATCATACACACGCGGGCGCGCGCGCACACACACACGCACGCGTACACACGTACGCACGTACACAAGCACACTCGCACACACGCACACACGCACACACGCACACACCCACACACGCACACTCGCACACTCGCATACTCTCACACACGCACGCACCCGCGACCACACGCACACGTGAATGCACGCACGAATTGTGTATTTTCAGACCTTGGCTTTTTCGATTATTTTTACATGTACTTTCCCATTTAATATCCAGACTCTACTTTTTCCAAAATCTTCGTGACGTTTTCTAAGTGACTTATATTTTCTACGTGTTAGATCTTCATTTATACGGTGGTTTCTCTCTCAATGCTATGATTGTAGGGTATAATTGTTTGCGTATTTAACGCCGATGATAGCAAGAGAAACTGTAAAGCATTTTGAAGATATACGTTTTTACATTAAACTGCTTGTGAAAAAGGCAAGAAATTCAATAACGAGCATTATCTGGCATTAATTTTCTACAATTTCAGCGTAGATTAAATTGGTAAGAGTGTTTTGATAAGGTGAAAACTGTGCTTATAATTTCGACATTTTCATGGGCTATTCGATAAGTACAAGAGATATTAAAAACGAACCCTCCAGACCCGAACTCTTTTTCCGAGAAAACCTTAATGGTCTAAACCAAAATTGACTGTCGTGTTTTGTTTTCGAGTTATAAGTAAAAGTTAGATTTTTTGAGTTTCCGATAAATGACAATAACGCCGTTGTGTGTAGCTACAGAAAAGTTACTTGAACTTACTTAAGGCACTCTTTTGAGTAGAATAAGATGCCATTAATGATATTTCAGTATTAACATAAGTTGCACTATTTTAAATATTTACCTAAAAAGAGGAGATATTTCCTTTTTCGGTAATATATGATATAATAATAATAATAATACAGTCTTTATTTACGTTAGCGTTGGATTACAGTATTTATATTATAATTTATTAATTAGGGTACACTTAAATCATAGGACGAAGTTCAGATGAATGGTATAACCATTCTCTGCTCTTTCACTTGAACACTGTTTTATATTTATTTGCATTATAATAAAATTATTATAGAATCAATTCAAACATTAGAATTTTAGTATATCACAAGTGCTTGGTATATGAATTAAACAATGTGAGTTTGTTTGTTCTGAGGACGGAATTGAACATTAGGATACAATCAACGATGTCGATACATGAAATCTAGCTTTTTTGAGTTGGTCTGTCATCAAGTATTGAATTAAGAGCTGCTTGAATCTGGTTTTAGTGGCCTCTTTTATTAATAATGGTAAATCATTCATTAGCTTGTAAATATTATACGAAAAACACCGTTTGTACAATGATAATTTATGTTTTGGAGCTGTTAAGAGATTTCTTCGTCTGATATTTATATTATGGACTTATGTCCTATATCTAACTTTCTTTATCAGATGTGGTGGTGTTTTAAAATACAGTACATTATTATAAAACAAATTGATTGCAGCTTTAACCTGTTACTTATTCAGCCATTTGGCTTCAATAAGTTTATATGCTATACGTTCATATTTTCGTATTCCATATACAAACCGTAAGGATGAGTTTCGTAGTTTTTGAATTTTCCTTTTATTAAGATAATCTATACATGGATAGTATACTGGGAAACAGTAATTAAATTGAGACAAGATTAAAGATTTGCATAACCTAAGTTTAATGTGTTGTGGTAAATACATTCTATGTGGATATAATAACTTTAAATTGGTATAACCTTTTTTAAGATACGATGAGATTTGACATTTATATCTAAATGTGTTATCTATTAATAACCCAAGGGTCTTCACTTCTCCTACAATAGGAATTAGGATATCATTTATCTT
This sequence comes from Phrixothrix hirtus, assembly GCA_024586415.1. Taxonomy (NCBI): domain Eukaryota; kingdom Metazoa; phylum Arthropoda; class Insecta; order Coleoptera; family Phengodidae; genus Phrixothrix; species Phrixothrix hirtus. Next base: position 9,363 of record JAHWXV010095663.1, read on the forward strand.
AACATTTATTTGCGCTTTCACTATATCACACATTAGTTTCCTACCGAATATAATGACTAAAGATTTCGTCGGATTTAAGTACAGAGAGTGCTTTAATGATACTTTATATATGCTATTGAGATCGTTATTTACTTTTTCCATTGCATCATTTATCTTATTAACGTGAAATGAACAATATATTTGCATATCATCAGCATACATTTGAATATTGCAGTATTTTAGAAATTTTGGTAAAGCATGAGTTTAAATGGAGCAAATATGGGCCCCAATATAGAACCTTGAGGTACTCCGTGATTAACTTGTCGTGTACTTGAAGATTTCCCGTTAAGATGAACCGTTTGAGGCCTTTCTCTTAAACAGCTATTCATTAGATCTAATGCACTTTTATTAAAGCCCAACGACTTTACATTGTTATTAGCAAGTCATGATCGATGGTGTCAAAGGCTCTAGAGAAATCTAAAAAAATTAAGACAGCTATCAATCCGTCATCTATAGATTTTAAAATATCGTCAGTAAATCGGAGCAGTGCAGATATACAGCTGTGACCTGCTCTAAAGCCAGACTATATTTCTGGTAACAATTTATGATCGTTTAAATATTTTATTATTTGTAAGTATATAACTTTCTCTAGAATTTTTGAAAACACAGATAATATGCTAATTGTTCTTAAATGTTTTAATACGGATGGTTGGCAACGGTTTAACAATGACATGTTTGAACGTTGAAGAGAAATGACTCTCTAATAAACAAGAGTTTATAATATTTGTTATAAAGTGTATGCTATAGTAGCAGCAGATTTTTATCATTAGAATGTTTATATTTACATGTCCTTGCGCATTTGTTTTTATTTCTTTAATACATTTATTGGTAACGCCCTTATCCACCGTACTGAATTGAAGTTTGTTTTGTTGTTGATAAAATATATTATTATAAAAATTAATAGAATCTGTGATATTAGTGTTAGTATTTATAGTATTTAAAAGATCCGGTATTTCCGTTTTTTTCTTGTTTGAGAGATTCAGTAATTTTAATTCCTTATATAATTGTTTTGTATTATTCGTTTGTAATTTTTGTGTAAGGTACGCTTTTTTTCGGTTTTAATGGTAAGCGTCGTTAAATTTCTAAGAGTTTTATAATTTTGCCAATCAGATTCATAACGCGTTTTTAAGAATTTTGTTTTTGTTTTATTTCTAAGTATCATCAAAGATTTTGTATTTTCATTGATCCACTGCAAAACGGTTTTGTAATTTTAAAAGTTATTAAAGGAGCATGTACATTAAATAAATTTAATAGTGTATCTTCAAATATTTCAATTTTATCATACATATGTGGGGTCCATTCTTGATTTTTAGTCTGATCTTAAAAATTTGTTGCTTAAAGCATGATGTTTGTTTTGATGCTTTTCATGTAGTATAATTTAATGTAATAATATAATATAATTATTTTATTTATTTAAGGGGTAACAAACAAAAATAAAAAATGTAGTAAAGACATTTTTATAAATAACCATTGATGCCAACATAGTAAATATGAACATTTGACACGGAATTAATACACTGCATACAATGTTCTCGCAGTTCGTTCATGTTATTATTAGTCATTTTACATAAATTCCTTAAATAATACCCTAAAGAACGAAATCCAATGGTGAAAAATCCATTGAACGTGATGGACACTTCACTTGTCCATTGGTATCTACTCAGTTATCCCCAATATTAATGATTAATACGTTCGAGGTGATGCATAATCTTTCTACAAAGATATGTTTCACCCCTCATTCATCGGCAAGTTGTCTAAAAAATCTTCGATGACATGTTAATCTACAATTTCAAAGATGGAGTTGGATATTCAGTTCTTCTGCAGAAATTGGTAACTTGAAATACGATTACAAGATATGGCACATCAAACACTAAAACCAGTGTTCATTATGTCAGTTGAATATTCCGGCATTGCTAGTATATACTTCATCCGTTCAAACAATATTTCTGTAAAATAAAGGATCTTGCTGGATTTGCTAAAGATACCAGTTACAAAAATTTAAGCGTCGTTCAGGATCGGTTCGTTGAAGGTTTTGTTGTTTCCTTATTTTATAATTTTATATTTTTTCAAAACTGACAAAGTCGTGATATACCAGATTCGGTCTCAATTTGACGACTTAAAGAATTTGCAACCGCCATACCAATTACGTTAATGACAACTTCTTCGGCATCTTAAATATTACTATTCTTTGATCTTGGTTTACTAAATGTCCCATATTCAATAAGGTTTTGTTTTAGCCTTATAAAAATAGATTTACTAAGTTGCCTTCTTTCTAGGAAACGATTAAAATACAATTCATTTGCGGCCTCAGTATAATTGCTCTGAATGAAACATTGTAACATACCAAATCCTTTGTAATTTTTGTATACCATTTCCCACTCTTAAGATAAAATATTACAAATGTTGCAATTAAGTACGACTAATTAATTACAAGCAAAACAGGTGGGTGACGGAATATTGTTATACTTAAAATGGTATTCGCCTACTTCGCGAAAAGCATCAAAGGTAACATCATGCTTTAAAAAAAAATTTTTCAAGAAAATCAGGCCAAAAATCAATACTGCTGAAAAGGGAAAAAAATTGTGTTTATAAATAAATCGAAGACAACCATGACCTTAAATTTAAAAAATAAAACTGTATGTTAATGCTTAAAACTTATTAAATATATATATATAGCGTATCCGTTAATAAATGTCCTCTAAAGGATTAAATATTGAAATTGTAATCTTGACGTAGGCAAATATGTACAATACGGTAAAATTATCTTTAAGAGTTAGTAAAAATAGCTTTATGCATGTGAAAGTTGCATAAACGAGGTAGAACAAAGATACACATACA
>JAHWXV010095679.1:0-15510 GCA_024586415.1 Phrixothrix hirtus
TATATATATAATATATACATATATGGTACATAGGAAGTAAAGTCAACCTGTAGGCCTCCTCGGTAATGTCCTTAGGGGGCCAGGCAGGAAGATTGTATATACTTATTGGTAGTTTTAATCGGTGTATCCTTATCGAAACTAGATAATAACCTTTATAGATACAGGGTTTTTGTTAGTTTGAGCACGAGATAAGTTCTAATTTTTGAATGCGTTTGCATGGATATAGATAGTTGGTTATCCTGATTTCTTGGAAATCTAACTCTTCTACAAATATTTAATGTCTGGTGGGATCTTTTTAAACTATTTAAAAATTCTTCTAGAATTTTCTATTACAGAAACCTGTATTTATTTATAGTGATCTACTTATAATTATTATAATTTACGTATCACTTAAATTAGTTTCTTAGTTTTATCCCTAGATGTCTATATAGGTATCATCTGAAGATAAATCGTTTAAATTATACATTCTTTATCTCTAATAAAATTGTCAATTTTTAAGTATTCATTTATATCATATTTACAATCAATTCTATTTAATCATCTGATAAATAATGTCTATGACTTTAACATTCATTTATTTAAATCCTTCTGTTTATTTATCAGATGCTTTAATCTTATTTTCTACCTATTTAATTATATCCTACCAATTAATGAAGTATCTATTTCTTAACGAGTCGGTAGATTACCTTTATTAAATTTGGTTATTATTAGTTCCTTATAATTTTCTTTGTGGAAAGAACTAATAATACAGTGATCTGAGGATTCGTTACAAATTAAGGATTTCAAAAAGTAAATAAATCACTATTGACTTTGAAAACGAACACGTACGCACGCAAGTACACAAGCTCGCACGCACGCATCCACGCACAGCTGCATACACATACACGCACGTACTCGCATACGCATACATACAGTCGCAAACAGACACACACGCATATACGCAAACATATACCCACTAGCGTACACCCACTTCCATACACCTACACACACACGCACCCACTCATACATCGCGCATACAACGCACATACGCGCATATGCACTCGAACACAAACGCACGCAAGCACATACAGAGGCATTTACCACGTAGGCACTCACGCACGCACACTTGCACGCACGCACACATGCACACACGCACACTCGCACTCATGCACGTTATTATTAGGAGAAGTATTTAAAATCGCGTAAAACTGCTAGTTACCGATTTTCCTAAACATATGAATTACTATATTTTCACCAATTTTCAAAATTATTATCACGATAATTCTTATTCTATGAAATTTATTTCAAGGGTGCTGTGAAACATCATAAAACCATGCAGTTTGATTAATGTCAATAATTTCGGTACATTTTATTTAAGCAGTTTGTACTGGTACAACGGTAAGTATTATCAACAATTTTGATACTTTATGATTAAACAGTTTGTATTAACTGCACAACGTTTAGGTATTGATGAAAATGTTGAACTAGCAAGAATTGTTTATGATAATGTGCGAACAATCGAGAAGCTGCCAGCGTATTTAATAATAGACAACCCAATCGACCAGGATTCGTCATAGTACTGCTGCTGTAGCTAATAATTTGTTTAACACCACTGGTAGTATCCTAAAAACAAGGTAAATGGAGTTAAATAATAAAAAGGAACCAAAAGATGAAATAATTTTACCTGCTTTTCGAGCAAGTCATTGGTTATAGATATAGATTTCGCAAAACATAAAATTTGGAGATGATTTAGGCGTCATATGAGACCATCGTTCAAGCCTTGATTTTTACAAATGTTAGAAGTTCGAGATACTGAAGGAGGAAAAATTGTTTACATCGATAACGTCACACTCACAAGGTCATAATTGGTTGCAAAAGTTCTAGAAATTTGGGTAGCGGAGAATGCGCGCTGGATGAGTATCTGTTAAAAGGTAATATTCTGAAAAAGTATAGAATGACGTGGAATTCTAAATGATAGAATTATAGGACACTCTTTTTTGAGCAACGTAAACACATATTTCACCACTTTAAATACGCCAAGAATTGGATTTTTGACTGGATAGAGCTTCTATTCAAAACGCTAGTGTAATTCAGGAATGCTTAAATGTACGCATTCCTCAAAAGTTAATGAACCGCAATAGCCTTTTGATTGGCTGACTGTCGAAATCCCTTGATCTCTCGAATCTGGATTTCTATTTATAGGGAAATGTAAGCAGGATGTCTACAAAACACGACCTGAAAATCGTGTAGAGCTTTGCAATAGGACTAGGGATGTTCGACAACTAATTTCTTCACAAACATTAAAAATTTGTGAAAAACAACGGAAAAGGAATTCAAAAATTTATTTCGATTGATAGTGCTTTCATTGAACAGGATAACATTTATAATTATTGAAATACAATAATCTTATTTAAAATGTAAGGATTAAAAATGCATCATTTTTTGGTGAGCAATTGTGATTGCGTTTGCGAGGCGAAGAGTTAGGGTAGTCAAGCGATTGCTATAATTACGAGGCGACTTACATACAGATGAAGGTCTTTATGTTGACGTTGGTGTATAACTGAATGTTTTGTTAAAGACAGCAGAAGATCCATTTGCGTCTACGATAAATATCTCGTTATAAAAATACCAATCAGGCAGTTGTGGTGCAATTATTGCACAAATATGAACTTCGCCCTTATGAAGTGCAACTAATCGTTGAATTAGTAGGAAATGGGTATGACCGACAAAGGGAACTTTATAACGAGTTGATAACATGTTGTGACGGAAAACTGCGTATTATGCCCAATATAATCTCTTCGGGTAACTAAGAGTCATTGCTCATGATAATTTTTAGTTATTAGTCAGTTTTTCAGATGAGCTTATAATGTGCCTATATTATTTATCTAGTTTACCTTTTGTCAAATAATTAGTTAAGTAATTTAAAGTACAAACTTGATGTTGAATTAGGTCATAATCACATTAGTTATACATATATAAACTATTTAAAGACATTTTATTAATCAATGCCAACAGAACATTCTGTATATATGTTTCATTTAATTACTACGTATATAATTACCGAGTTTCAACTGATTATTATGTTCATTTATTTATTTAATTTTAACTTTGTAATTAACGCTGTATTTATTTCAATTATGATAAGGTTTACGTTAACGTTTCTTGTATAAAATAATGTAAGAGTTCATAATTCTTAACCTAAGTCAACACAATATTACTTGTTGCGTATAAAGAATACGAGTGTTTCCAAACTGTTTAGATAACGTATGTTAGTTTTAACCATTTATGGAAAATTTTACATTATATTAATTAATTTAATTACTTTATTTCAATTAAGACGTAGTTTATTTATTTAGGAATTGATTTGTATTTATATCCGTTATATCGTGTATAACTTTGATCCAGTTATTCCAAGTAGTTTAGGCTGTAATATTATTTTTGTTAATTACCTTCAATCAGAAACAGTACCATTAACTTTTATTACTAATGTTTGAAGAGCATAAAATTACACATCCGATAATGTATTAATTTTCTGTTAAAATTGCTAATTAAGCTAGATTTGGGTTAGAAAGTTGTTTCTCCTTGAAATCGCAGATAACAATTTTATATAAATGCGGCAGCGAGAAGTTCCATTCTTCAGAGCCAGTTCTACCGCCTTCGACGTAAAAGAGATACTCCTCTAGTTATTTAGAATTATAGGACATATTCTACCCTATAATCGTAGGACGAATTAGTTCTATTTGTAGAGTAAATTTCAGCGTTGCCAAATTGTTAAAATTCGTAATACTACTTTTCATAGTTAAAATTTAGAGTACACTAAAAGTCGTATTTAAATACAGGTCACATTTTCCCCAAGTTTAGAGGGAAGAAACGCTCTGTTACTTCGTAAAAGACTACGAAGGTTGTTACCGAACATCTTGTTTTGAGTTAAAAGGGACAATTCTAAACTGTTTGGCTAAGGATTATTTATTCAAATACTCACCGGATTGTTGAAAAGAAATACGTTTTACTGCCCATAAAGAGTTATAGCGGACCCCCAGGTGGTGTGCTCTCACTCCGTGTTGACATAATCCAAAGAATGGTGTCGCACCTCATACCTCCTAAACAGATTTACGTCAAGGATATATAAACCAGCACCAAAAAAGGATTACCTAACGTAAAAATACACACGCCAAAATATTATTCTTGTAATTATAAACAGAACCACTAACACAGCACAAACTTTCACCATTTTGTCTGGTCATTTACCGTTAAAATCGATACGATAAATAGCATCAAAGTGCACTAGCACGTCACCTAGTATCCTCGATTAGATAACAAATAACTGCTAGCTAATTTTAAAAGGTTTATACCAAAATTTTAATTCAAATATTATAGGATTTTCTTTATTACTTTAATAAATGATTTTCTGTTGTAAATACTTATTATTGAACGTATAATTATATAAATAAATATTAAAAAGTTATATTACGAAAGCAATATAACTGCAGTTCATGTAAATACTTGTAGATACACAATAAAAATGAAATATAAAAGTGCAGCACAATTTAAATAACAAGCATGTAAATAGTTTGAGTTTAAAAATTACTTACAAACAGTGTAAATTTATAATAAAGTACATTCATAGCGCTTTTAAACTAAATTCAACTAAACATAACAGTATAAAGGTATACGCTGAGTTCTATAAGTGAAAGAGAAGTACAATGAGCTTATGAATTACAACTGACTTAAAATACAAAGCATTAATTTGGCTAATTAAAACAAAGTCATGACACAAAATGTATATACAAAGTGTAATAAAACTAAAATTGTAAATAACCTTAAACCAGTACAATTTATAAGCCTCAGTTCACACTGGGAAGCAACCGTGTAAATAGTTTTAACCTGTACATATATTAAGTACGTTTTAGAAAGTTATTGCAGCATCCGAAGAACAGTTCTGGACCCTCACTTCGACTGAAAGCTAACTCGCGGCATTTGTTCAAGTCCTAGCCGAGCACGTTACATTTTGAACCATCGTTGGTTGCCTTTTATTTGAACGAAACGGTGAATATTATAACTGCCGCTGCTGGTCCTGAAAAAATCACCACTGAACTCATGATACACACGAAGTCAACTACTTGGCAAGAATAATTGATCAGAGAATCTCAGATTCGTTCTGTTTTGAACAGTCCTTAAATGCGGATCTCTATATGGAGATTTTATGTGACGGTTCGATTACTGATTTAGTGGTTTTGTTACCAAATCCAGAAGATGATGGCGTCAGTTATTTTTATTTGTTAATGGAAAGACTTCTTCTCGAACAAATTCTTTACTTAATAATTTGCAAAACTTTACTTCAAAATGTTCAACTACATCACTATCTAAGAAGGTTGAGCATTTCATCAGCCCGAATCATTATATCCACACGTTTAATATTTGATCTATGGGTGCAATTTTTAGAACTCCTCCACAGCATTCAAACTTGTGCGTCCGTCTTGAAACACAAAACACCACACTGAGATTTTTTTATGAATTTACTTTTTCTCGATAAATTTTAAAGACTTCTTTACTATTTTGATACGATACACGCCTTTCGTCTATAAAAATAAAATGACATAGCAAAACTCTAATTTTGTGACACTCTCAGATTTAATGTTTCTATAGCACGAACTATATATTATCACGGAGTAACAGAATAATAACAGTAAAAGTAATATCGGCTTAGATAGAATTTATTATACGTAACTTACTTTTGAGAAATGCCTCGTTTATTAGTATACTTAAACATAAAGTGGGCTTGGTTGTAATGTAAAATTAAATATTTTAGAAAAACAGCATTTTGTACCTCCTTCAAGTTGTGCCACTTTTTACTTGTTTGTCAAAATTATAAAAATGATAGGTATTACGTTAACAGCAGATACTGTTTTGCATCTATGTACTACTAAAGGTCATAATGCAATCGTTTTCCAAAATGCATAGTTTTCAAAATATTTGCAAGTAAAGATTTCAGTTAACGTATGCGTTTGATTTGGCCTATTTATATAGCACTAAATGGTTAACGTAATGTATTTCTCCAGCTACTGCATAACGCATGCGATTGCATAGCACTATAGTGAATGTGCTGAGCTGGTTATTATTAAATACCTTAAATAAATTAGTACGATAATAACTCCGTAAAACTAAAAGATTTGATTTTCTTCATTAAAATTTCAGTGGTTGTTTCATTGTACAAGTCTACAACTTCCTTAAAATAAAAACCAGCTTTGTACTTAATCCATGTAATTCTTAGTATAAACAACTTTGACTTAAAAATGTTTTATATAACTTTAAAACTGTTTTAGAACGATGTTAAATTATGCGCAAAATTTATAAATAACCTTTGTGTTAATTTAATAAGATTTTAAATCGCCTACTTTTAAACAAGTGACTTTTTCGATAAATGTTTTCATATAATTAATATGCGCGATTAATTGCATAACCTATAATTTAAGATTTGAGAAGATAGTTCAAAATAAAGATAGTAAATAGGTTTCATATAAATTTGTGGTAATTTGTATGCGGTAATAAATATTTTTTCCTGTGTACTAAACAGGTTTAAATTATATGTATAGATGTCTATTAAAATTAAAATTTCTGTCAATTTTAGATAATTAACAAACGACATTTCAATAATAAATTCATAAATATTTAATAAACAAAGATTTTATGGAGAAAACCAATTTAAATGTTTTGAAATAATATATCTTACTACTTTTTGTTAAAACTGCTGACGATTAACGAACCCAAAAGAGTATTTAAATAGTAAACCTAATACGATATTTTGAAAGCTGAAATATGGCGATATTTGTGCTTTTAATGACGCTTCACTGCTAAAGCGCAGTGAAACCCGGTTCCATAATCGACCTTTACACAAAATTTTGAGTGCGTTTTAAATTCTTTGACAACGTCCTAGATGTTAGGTTTTTGCAAAAAACTTGTTGTCTGCTAATTAATTATTGTTTTTAATTTTAGCAGTCTTTAGCTCCATATTTAGAGTTTAGTATTATAGCAAAATTAGTTAATTGTTTTAAAATCTTTATCTATATTTACTAATATTAGCATTATTTATATACACTTATTTATTTAGATACTTAGTTCACAATACACTAACAACAAATGTTTATGTAGTACATTAAGCTATAAGTAACCATTCAAAATAACAAAACATAAATAGAATAATAATAATATTTGGTTAACGTATTCTGTATTATAGCTTTGTTAATTAAAGTTGAGTTATTCCCAATCTTTCTATTATTTTGTATCACCACTACATAACAATTTGTGGCGACGATGATAAATTAATGGTGCAGGAATTGTTTTTGCGGAACAGTAGTTTTCCCGAATTTCTATTATCATTTTAATGTAAAAGTGCACACTTATTATTTATTGTACATTCAAATTGAAGTAATGTTCGTTGATTTTTACATTTCGTGATGAATTGTTCTGAAAATGTGGTTGTAGTTACTGATACAATTTATCAAATTAATTGTTTTAAGCAAGGTGATTATTGGGAAATTTTTTCCAAAAGGCTAGAACAACACCGTCAAGTAAATTTGATAGCAATAGAGAGAATAGCCGTTTTATTAAGTTTAATTGATAAGGAAGTTTATAAAATCCTCAAAAACGCATGCGACCCGTTGTTACCCAAGACAAAAGCTTACGATGAGTTGGCGAAGTTACTTGAAAGTAATTACTAGGAAAGGGTTAGCATTTTCCGAAAACGGATTATTTTTAATAGTTTAAGGCGGGGAGAAGAATCGGCCAGCTAATTATTTGCGAAAGTAAAGCAGGTAGTAGCTCTTTGTAATTTTGAAAATTCTTTGGAGGAACGAGTGAAGGACACATTTATTACTGGGTTGAAAAGTGGGTCTGCCTTGAATCAATGATGTGAAAAACCCCAGACTAGAAGTTTTAACGTCCTGTATGACATAGCATTATCTAAAGAAGCAGATTTAGAAGCAACAAAACACATCGTGGAAATTACTATGGTACAAAAATCTATCAGCAGGAATTTCAAAACGTCTACTTTTAAAAAGGAGACCAAAGAAGTCACAATGTGTGATAAAGGAAGTGTTTATAGCGGTAAGGATAACGATTAAAAACTGAAAGCATCTGTTTTATGTTTTGCATGCGGTAAATCAAATCATAATTTTATAGAGTGCAAATGCCAAAATTTTGTGTGTAATCGCAGTAAAAAGAGAGGACATATAGGTATTGGGTGTAAGCACACCAAAAAGGAAAATCATTGTTTAGAGGAGGTTAAAGACCTTATTGAAATATTTAATTTAACTTGTTTTATGTCGATTGCAAGATCGAACATATAACATTCAAAATAGAGTTGGATACTGGGGCAGGTGTGAACTGTGTGCCGTTCGAAGTATTTTGCTGGAATTTCATTGTGGAATACTAATATTAAACTAAAAGCTTATGATGATAAGGTTATTATACCTACAGGTAAGATAACCGTGAAAATCCTAATAAATGGTTTTACCAAACAATGAAAATTACTGGTAGTAAAACACGCGCTTAAAATTTTAATAGCTAGTGATTTATTTAATGCATTTGAGTTCAATTTAACCTGTTTTCCAGATATTCATAATCTTTCGTTGTAAAATAAGATTAAATCATTATTAGATGAATTTAAGCATTTATTTAAGGAAGAACTGGTATGTTACAATGGCTCAAAAATTGCATTAGCTGACGATTCAAATATTAACCCAGTATTTTGCAAATCAAGGCAAATGACTTATGCATACAGGGTTGCTACTAAAAAAGATTTAGATAGATTAGTTAAAGAGGATATAATTGAAAAGATAAACAATTCAGTGTGGTAAACTCCTTTGGTAATTGCATTAAATCCAAATGGAAAAGATATTAGATTGTGTGACAATTATAAAATAACGATTAGTAAATACTTGGAGGATGTAAACCATCATTTACCAAGAATAGATCAAAATTTTTCAATTTTACAAGTGGTCAGCAATTCACAAAGTTAAATTTTAAAAATGCGTTTAACCAGTTACAATAAACTGATGAAACAGATATGATGTTGGCATAAAGTAATAAAGTACAAAGGGAGGAATTTTCAAAGTTTAAAGGTTACCCTATGGTAGGAAACCCGCTTGCACAATAGTTGAAAAAGTTTTAGTAGGTATTCAAAAAGTAGTAAATTTTTTAGATGATATTGTTATTACTGGGAAAAATAACGAAGAACACCGACAAAATTTAAAAAAAAGTTTTCTCAGCTTAACTAAATATGGATTTATATTAAACAAGGAGAAATGTCAATCTTTTAAGGATAGCATAGAGTATTTAGGACATATTATTTCAGCTTAAGGTTTACAAAAACAACTAGATAAAGCATCTGGAATTCTAAAATGTCCAAAGCCAATAAAACTTTACGGTAGTCAATACTTTTTGTGGGATGGATAAGTATTATTCTTCAGCTAAATTAAAACCCTTCATATAATTTATGTAACAAAATAGTATGTTTAATTGGTTTCAAGAGTGTGATAAAGCCTTTGAATTAGCCAAACAAAAATTACTGTCCATAATATTTTAATTCATTATGATCCTAAAAAACCTGTAAGATTTTATGGCATTGGTGCCTGGTGCCGTTTCCCGCGTGTTAAACAAAGCTGAGCAGAAGTACACAATTACACACAAGGAAGATTTAAGTATGTATTGAGCAGCTCATAAACTTTATCATTACTTAGCAGGTCGACATTTTGAAATAATGTTCGATAATAAAACCTTATAAACAATATTTGACGAAAATAATAGCTTGCCGCAGATGGCTGCCGAGAGAATTCAGCGGTGGTAATCACTTTTATTCAATTTTAGCCACACATTTAAGTATATTAAAAATTCTGAAAATTTAAGAGCACGTGCATTATCTAGAGTACCAGCTGATTCCACATGGAAAAATTCGAATACGACTATCCAAATTGTGATGAAAACGCGAATGTAATAGATATCAATCGATTCGGATCCGAAACTAGAAAAGATATAATTTTGGGGAATGTTTATGATTTACTCAGATACGGATTTAAAAATGCTAGTATGGATGAATGTTTAAAACCTACTTTTTAAGGCAAATCGAATTACATATAGATAAAGATGTAATTATGTAGGGATGCAGGCTCGTTGTGCCATTCAAGTTAAGACAATCCTTATTAAAAGAATTGCACGTTAAACATGAAGGTACTATTAAAATTAAGTCAATAGCCATATCTTATTTCTGATGGCCTTCGTTAGATGCAGGTGTTGAAAAATGTGCGCTAAAATGCGAAATCTACATAAAAAAAGATCAGAAACCTTCTAAATCAATTCATAATACGAGAACAAAAAGTGGTCGAGTGTTTGATAAAATATACTACGACATTTTAGGACCTTTCTTTGGTAAAACTGTATTGGTAATCATTGATTCTTCTTCTAAATGACCAAAGGCTTTTATCATGAATAATGTTACGCTCGAAGAAACTGTAGAAAAATTTAGAGATTGCTTTGCTGGGTTTGAATTACCAAATTTAGTAGTATCCGATAATGGTTGTCAATTTACGTCAAAAATATTCACAAACTTTTTATCAAAAAATGGCATCAAATTCATGACCTCACCAGTATGCGATTTAGCAAGTGATGGACAAACCGAAAACGTAGCGAAAAGTTTTAAAAATAATTATTAAAATTCATAAGGGATAACCCAATAGAAGTGTTAGTTTCAGTACTTTAATGAATCAGTTTTTGTTCAGCTACAGAAACTCAAATCAAACTTCTATAGGTGTCGCGTCTTCCTCTCGTATATTTAACCTTAAAACTAAGGCTAGGCTAGTTTTGTTAGATGAACAGATTAAAAAAGTAGTAATATTGCTGATTTTAAGGTAAAAGATCTCAAAATTTGATAAGGGAGAAGTAGTTTACTGTCGAGATTATCGAAGCCCTAATAATAAATCATGGACTAAAGATATTATTAATGAAGTATTAAGCAGCTGTGTTTATTTAGTCAAGCTTGCTAATGCAGACATTGTATCGAAGCGCCATTTGGATCCAATTATCAAGTTTGCAATGATCCAATTTTGACAGAAGAAAATGAAAACACTTACCGGGAGCCTCCAAATAGTATAACCCCCTATACTCCCTAACTTTACCTATAGTGGTAGTTAGTAGTGGGAGCACTAAGCAAGATACTTTAGATTAAGTAAAAAGATCTTATTTTCAAGAAGGTCTGAAACCACGATATCGGATGGTGAGTTATCTGAATTATGCGGTAACGTTAAAAAGGACGATGGTGCTACAACGTCAGTAAAAATGACTTTAAGGCCTAGAGGTGTATTGAAATCCCCGGAACGTTTGAATTTATAGGTGGGGTGATTTTAGCATATTAAGTTATAAGTAACCATTGCAAGTAATAAAATATAAATATAATAACAATAATATTTGATTAACAGATTTTGTATTGTTACTTTGTTTATTAAAGTTGAGTTACTTCCACCCTTTCTATTATTTTATACCACCACTACATAACAGTTTATATTTCTTTTTGTGTATAACAGTAACTAACAGGACAAGATTCTAATTAAAAATAAAATATAAGAGAATTTAATCTGCTATTTATATAGAAAGGATAAAGTCCATAATAGTAAAGAAGAAATATAGAATAAAATGTAATGATTATTCGTAGAGTGTGTATCACGTGATAAGATGTACATTTGAATTTGTCTAGATAATTGCGTTTGATTTCATATAATTTTAAATAATGGTGTAACGATGTTCAATTTATAACATCGTAATATTTGTGGTACTGCAGTTGTATTTTAAATGACTGATCACGACTGTTATTGATTCGCGCATTTAATTATCTGAATTTCAGGGTTTTTGATTGATTAACGAAGATTATCATTGATTCAGGGTTTTGGTTACATGGATTTCGCGGTGTGCGTGCTTGTCAGTTTGCGTGCGTGCGCTTTCGAGGAACGTGCGTGCGTGTGCGTACGCATGCATGCGCGTCCGTGCGCGTATTTGCGCTCGCGCTTGCATGCGTGCGAGTCCGTGTGATTGCGTCCGTGTGCGTGCGCACGCGTGAGCATGATTTGTTAACCTTAAAAGTAGAAACTGTCATTATACAGTAATGAAAATAAAAAATTGAATGTAATAGTTTTGAAGATTTTAAGAAAAAAATCGACAGAAGGAAAAAAGAGAAAATAGGATGATTTGTCAAATAAATCAGCGAAAATAGTTTTTTTGTGAAGAAGGTAAATACAATGCTGGAAATGTGAATGAATTTAGTTTTTTAAAACTAAATGGTGACCTATAATATGGTATTATAGAAGCATAGAATATGATTTGGATGAAGAGAGTTGAGACTAAAATCAGTATTGAACTGATATAATATTTGAAATTGTCATTTGAATATTTATGAAGTAATTTTACTAGGCAACTGAGATTTTTAATTTCTTTTTGAAATTTTATAATTTTTGCATCCATCGAAATTACATAAATAATTTTATACTAAAAAAACGTTATACTAGTACTAAGTTAACGTTTGAGTTTCATTATTATAGTTAAGACATCACAGTTTTCTTGACTTATACTAATTTATAAATCGCCTGTTATCACTTTTTACTTCCCTTACCCTATATGAAATCTAGGTAAAAGGGAAAGTATTGTTTTCGACCACAATTTTCGTTGTCGAAATTTTAGTGGAAGTACACGTTTTCAGTTCCCCTGAGTACGAAAATCATGCCTGCGTTCGTGCGTGCGTGCATGCGCGTGTTCCTGTGAACACGATAACTCGAAAAGTAAAAGTTCTAGAGAAACGAAATTTTATATTTGAGTTTCTATCTATCGTTGAACGCGACTGCAACCATTTCACTAAAATTGCAAAACCGGAAGTGCCACTTTACTTTGGTCATTTTTTGGGTTTTTGAGATTTTTTCGAAATCGGCCTTAGTAATTTTTTTAAAATTTACTTCATTTCTTAGATATTTAATTCCCATTGATATGACCTAGGTGGTTTTTCATAAAATTTTTCTAGAGCCGAGTAATCGGAAGTACTTTCGCTGTTAAGTCTGAATAAAATAACTATTAAACTATAAACTCTAGCTAATTGATAATTTATATTTAAGGTCATAATCACCTTATTGTCCAAATTAAAAATTTGGTTAAAATTGAATAATAATAAGTACCACTTTGTTTCTGTCATTATTAGATATTTTCTGAATTTTTCGTTTTTCGAGATTTTCTTGAAATCAGCTGCAACGATTTTTTTTAAATTTATTTTTCTTAAACACTTAGGATGCTTTCATATAGTCTAGGCGGTTACTCAGAAAATTTTCCGTAAATCGAGCAGCCGGAAGTACTTTCACCTTTAACTCTGAATAAAATAACTATAAAACTAAAAGTGCTGCTAAATAAAAATTTATATTTGGGGTCATAATTGCCTTTGTATGCAAATTCAAAAATTTGGTTAAAATCGAATAACCGGAAGTACCACTTTATTTCTGTAAATTTTAGATATCTTCCGAATTCTCCATTTTCACGATTTTCTTCAATTCGGCTGTAACGATTTTTTTAAACTTAGTATATTTCTTAGCTACCTCATTTAATTTTATATTAACTAAGGAGTTTCTCTAATCAATTTTTAAAAATTGTGCAACCAGAAGTACTTGTAGTATTAGTTGTGTACAATATATCTCAAAAAAAAATCGTAAAATGTAATGAAAGAGCCATATTTAAGTTTTCTATCTTCTGTGCATGAGATGTCAAGAATTTAGTTAAAATCGAATGATCAGAAGTGCCTCTTTATAATTGGAAGTTTTAAGTTTTTTGCGATTTTCTCGAAAACGTCTTTAACAACTTTTTTAAAGTTTGCTACGATTCTCGGGTTTTTGATATTCTTTCTCGCGAACTTGTAATTTTGCTGAAAAAATGCAATGAAGTGAGTTACCGGAGAAAATCTCTGGAGTTAAGCACAGCTTTGCGTGTCAAGTAACTTGGATGAGTGATAGAATTACCGTTCCCAATATTAAACGTAAATAATATTTTAATCAATTGTGGACATTTTCATATTTGTATATCTCTGAACGCAAGAGAAAGTCGTGTGTTGTCTCACATCAGATTTTTAAATTTATGGTTGACATTCTCTATTTTCATATTTGATTTTTTTTTTATATTTAAAGTTTTCATAGTTTATTTTAAATAAACCTTTGCATATTATCAAATCCTATATTGTCTTTTATTTTTGAGATGAGCAATATGCTGTTTGCACATATAATAGACATTTAGCAGGATCCAACAATCAACGGGTTGACTATTTATAAGGTATACTCTTAAAATTCGGTATTCGTAATCAAGGACATATTTTTTATTATTTAATTTTGAACATTGGGTGGTTTTGTTTTTGGGCGTCTTCTAAAAGCGTTGTATTGTGATCTATTAGTTTTTTTATATTTGTATAGTAATCGCAAATACAATTGGGGTTATTAAAATAGATCATAGCACAACGTAGAACCATACACAGAATATTCAAGATAATTCAAAATTTAGTCAATTTTGGTGTTGGTCAAAATTTGATGTATTTTAAATATGGATAAACATTGAGTATATTATAAATTATAATCTACTAGGGTTTAATAGACTGCAGTCGTGTTATATGCGAGAAAACGTAATTTCTCCATTTTTACTCAAAATTGGGTACAAACCAGAAGGTACGTAGAAAAAAATGACTATTTTCTATATCAATTGTGGTCTCTAAGCAACTTGGAATATAATTTTACATGTTTTCTATTGATTTCACTTGAGAACGATGTAATGCCATTAAAAAATTTTACTGTCAAGCATTTTCAATATGAACATAAATTTATAAGAATATTTAGGAATGTTGTTAGGTCTAATTACTGTTAATAAAATTAAATAATTTTGTTTGATTTTGTAGTAATACTAAAGTTCTTAATAATAAATAAAATAACAAGCTTAAACAGTGTCTTTTATTTAAATATTAGAGTTTTGCACTCACTCATTCTTTTGTTCGCTTTGTTTTCTTTTACAATAGACATTCTGTAGGCACAGACTTATCTGAATTTGGTAGGAAACAAAATGGTTAAGTCAGAGAATTGTTTTGTTTGTGTGCTGAGATTGAACTAAATTCATTTGTAGAGGCAGCTTTAATATTCTATCGACTTAGTAAAACATACATAGACAAGTCCAGATAAGTACTAGCATAAACTATGCTAAATAAGACAGGAATATTAAAGATAAGATCATAATTTCAAATTATGAACGCAATACAACAAACAATTAAAGGAGAATGTTGTAACTTTAGACCGATTTAGGCTAGACGTGAATGTAGTTATTGTGTAAAATGTTATCAATAGACTAAATATTGCAATAGAACAACGTAGTGGGGCATTTGAGTTGTACAATTTAACTAAGTATTCAAGGACATTTTTAAGTATTAGATAGAATTGTAAATACTAGGCTTTCAGTTGATCTATTACTACTAGGTGTATACTA
>JAHWXV010095723.1:0-14340 GCA_024586415.1 Phrixothrix hirtus
GCCTGCAAATAGTCTAAAGAAATGTGAAATATTAAAAATATTTTAAAATCAAACTTAAAAAAGTTTTACAACTATTACAAAGATATTAGGTGACTAATAATTATAGTAGTAATCAAAACATTTCAATTATTTTGGATTTATTTAAATTACAAGTTATTGAAATTCATTATATATTTCTCTAAAATATATAATGTTAGAAATTAAGTTTGTTCAAATTTCTCAAATTAAATATTTTCAATATGTTACCACCCTTCCAGTATGGATTGAATGTTTCACATCTTGAGGATGGTTGTTCTATACGATTAAAAAGGATTTTAAAGAATTATTCTTTCCCATAGTTTGGATGGTAAAGTACCCAAAAATTAATAATAATTATAATTTTAAATAATGCACTCAAGTGCTTTAAAAAGAAGGACCATGTAGGTACCAATAAAACTGCTTAACTAATATCACATTCAACTTGATTAATTGTTCTCTGTTTTATTTTGAATTCTTTTATTTATTATGACTTTGTGTTATTACATTTAGAATAATTTTATTACGGCATTTATTTGTACAGTTGTAATAAATAAATTAGAATAACTCCTTTCATTCACATTGTATTTATAAAACTATTTTCTTCTCAGCTTATTTAATTTTTTGAACATATACTTTTTGTTAGTTCTTTATTTTCAGTTTTAACGCAACTTCGTTTAAGACTACTTAGATGACAACTAATTGAATAACTGATACTGATTTAATTCCTCAGTATCGATTTACGCCCTATGTATTAACAATTCCTTACCTTAATTGGAATACCGTGATAACTTACTTATCCTTGAATAATAATAATAAACAAAACTAGTTAATCCAAATTTTCCTCTGTTACTTACGTAATTTTATAACATGATTAATAAGTGTTTTATTAAATAAAGATAGAGGCAGCTTGAAATAAAGAGAAAATGCCAAATCATCCTGTATTATTTATATTTACATAACTAAGCATAGAAAACATCCATGGCATTTTAAAATTGTGCCTTTGCGACGAAAAATGTAATAGCTATTTGTTAAAATAATTGGTACGAGTATATCGAAGTGTGAAATATTAACAGTCTATTCGTTCTTGATACGTAGTTTCGAATGAAAATTGAAATCTATAAATAAAACTATATGTACATTAAGTGTTTAACAATTTTCAATCTTTGTAAACACAAATACTTTTATCTAAATCTGTAGCAATTTCCAACAATTTTAGATCAGAAATAGTATTCATAGAATAGTATTTCCCATTTATAAATATATGAAATTCAGTTAAATTAATTTACATTTCATAAATACTAGTCTCATCTTTTAGACCTACACAGTACGACAAGTAATTTTTAAGACTGAACCAATAAAACACGATAGAAACAAAATATGCAAAATCTCAATTTGGTTTTAATCAACATGATCTCCACTTGCTTCAATATACTTGTCACGGAGAATCAAAAAGAATTCAAATTCATGACTCATCTCATTTGGTGGTATTGCCTCTAGTTCCCGTGTCGAAGCTGTTTGGATTGTCGGAATGTCTTCGAAAAAGCATCCTTTTAACTACAATTTCAATTTTGGAAATAACAAGAAGTCGCACGGAACCAAATCACGTGAATATGGCGGATAATTGAGTACACAGACTTGATTAATGAAATTAACGAAAAATGAGTGACTTGTGAGATTGCGCATTATGGTGCAACAACGCCCAACTCTCTGGATCTTGATAGTCGGGACAGATGCAACGGATTATGACCATAAAACGCTTCAAAAGAGCAATATAATAGTCGCTAGTAATTGTTTGACCAGTCGGGACGAATTCTTGGTTGATAATTCCTTTACTATCAAAGAATGTGATGACATTGTCTTGATTTTTGAAGGCACTTTTCGCGCTTTCTTGGCTTGCGGTGAATTTTTCGACTTCCATGCCGCACTTTGACGCTTGGCTTTTAGATCGTATTGAAGCACCATGTTTATTCATCCGCCACAATTGATTTCAGGAAGTTTTGATTATTTATGGAGGCTACAACGATGTCTCTGGAATGGTTAATCCTTGTTACTTTGTGTTCATCCGTCAAAGTGTATGGAACAAACTTAGCACAAACCTTTGTTTTGCCCAAATCCTCGTGAGTAATGGTCCAAATCGTCTCTCGGTTGATGTTCTTAGCCGCTTTTGCCATTTTCAATAAAATTACATACTGTTTCGATCGTTTCAGGTTTTTGAATTGAAATTGATCTTCCCGTATGTTGATCATCTTCTTTCTAGCGATTATCTAACATCCAAAAATCGTTTATAGCACACGGAAATATTTAATCGACTTAAACAAGCATCGCAATACACCTGCTGCATTAACCAGAATGTCTTTGATGTACATTTACAAAGTCCTATGTTAAATTTAATAACCGCTCTTTGTTCTATGATGCAATTTCAACTTGGACTAACAATTTGTCATTCATCACGTGATTGGAATGAGCTTAGGCGCATTAGATAGACAAATGATTGACATTTCTAATGAAGCTACCACTCACCAGATGTCGCCATTACTTGCTGAGATATGGTGCCAGTCTTAAAAATTAATTGTCGGACTGTATATACATAAGTTGTTGAAGATTTATATTTATGATTTGTATATAGATAGTATTAGAAAATTTTCCGTAACCGAACATCCCATACACATAAAGTGGTTATTAAAAATTAGCAGCGAACCCAATTTTCAAATTAAACAAGGAATTATATTTGTTTGTAGTAATCAATAATTCTAAATAAATTTAATAAAGAAGTGTAATATATTTTACAAATTATTTCTTTAACAAAGCAAGTTTCATAATAAATTCTATAAACCGGGAGATTCAAATATAGTGATCGCCCATTTAATGACCAAAGCACTAGAAATAGAAAAAAAATGTTATTAACGAAAGTTTTAAAGCTAGCCAGGTCCCATAACGTGCTGATATGAGATTTTCACTTTTTTACCACCCTTCGCAAGAGCGGTTGGGGGGCGGGTGAGTTGCTTTCGATTTTCAAATGACACCCTATTTCAAAATTTATATTATTGCAAAGTGATGATTTTCGGGTATTCAAAAATGCAATACAATTATAAGTTTTCATTATAAATTTTTGGAGAAAAACGCAATGTTGGATAAGACAAATTATGAAATCAAGTAGGCCTGATTTTGTTTTATGAAAGTAAGTAAAATAAAATATACAAATTTTACTATTAAATGTAGATAAGCATGTATTCCTTAACAATGTTGTTAAAATAACCTACCTTGTTTTGAAATTTTCTATAATTTATCTTATTTATATTTATATTTTGTTCTTTCAGTGGATTTTTGCTATTGAAACGGCATGAGTTGAACATTTGCATTTGTATGAAATTAGATTTTACGTGCTAACCAAATTAGTGCTATATTCATGCATTTATTTGACACGCCCAGTAAGTTCGTAACATCTACAACTTAACCTGAGAAACTAAATTATTGCATTTCAATAACTATGGTAAGTTAAGTAAAATATTGATTCTTTATTTTATTACGCCCTATTAAATTTATAGCTCGCCATATTAGAGAAAGTGCCTTTCAGATAGCATAAATTAGGGAACTTCAATTAAATCTTGAATTAACTACAGAAATCTTAAGTAAATTTACCAAATTAATAATATTCAAATGGACGTGAAAGTTGTACATACAGTATAACTTTTTATATCGAACCTGGAAGTTGTGCGTATTTTGTTCGTTATAAGTGAGCGTTCACTGTATCAAAAGGATTGAAAATACACATTAACGAACTTATATGGGCTACAAATTTAAATTGAGTACAGATTTGTGTCTAATCACGTTTAAATAATTTGTCTTTGGCGCGCTTTGCGTTGCATGAGTGATCGGAAAAGCAAGCTTGTCGCTTATTTGAACGAGGAGAAGTGATGCCTAAAGTTGCATTTAGGTGAAAAATGTATGAATTACCGAAGGTGATAGGAGCTCAACTAAATTACCAAAAGTTCACCAAAATTTTTGTAAATCTCCACCAACTTATGCGCGCCAAAGTGGAATTCCTTGCATGGGACTTTACTTTTACAATTCCTATTGCTTCTTTTTAAATGCAACATTACAGACACAAGCAGATGTACATTCAAAAACATGATATAAATCCTATGCGACGTTTTTCCCCACGCTTTGCGATGTCGCACCGCGATTAAGTAAGCGTCAAGTTTTACAAAAGTTCTACTGAATTTTTGACAATTTCGATGATCTTCAAACACCTTCGGCAGATATCGGAGGGATAAATCGTACGCGATAAGCTTTACATGTCTGATAGAATTTTTGACATATATTTTAAAATGTGTTCATTAAAAGCAATCGTAAAATGTACGTTAATAAAAGTAAGTCAGTTCGGGACTTGAGATTTTGTTCGTTATATGCAACCGTCCGTTATATCGCAGGTTCGCTATAACAGAGTTATGCTGTATTTATAAAACGTTACCTACATAAAGTTGATAGCTAATTTATCATGTTGTTCAAAACTTTTTGATGCATTATTTAGTAGTGCTAGCGATGTTAAAGATTTACAATGATTTCAATTAACATGCTAATTGTGGAAATTCAGTGGAAGCAAATTGAAGTTGAGATGTAAATTTTTACTTATGAATGGCTGCGGAATGGTTTATTAAAATAATGAATAAACTAAATGTATAAATCATGAAATAAGAAATTGTGATCGGAAGCATTATACAGCTATCTACAAACATTATTTGATTTGTGTTGCAATTGTTACATATTATACTTAAAAAGGAAAGTGAATTTCATATACAATATTAAATTCATCCATCTTAAAAATTGGCTATATAATATATTACTTTATTAAAAATTATTGAAGCTAAACTAATTATATTTAAATTTTTAATTCTTTTCAATTCTTTTTTGCATGTTTCGATTTTCCCAAAAAAGCATCATCAGAGGAAATAACTACAATATTTTAAAAAATAACATTAAATAGCAATAAACTAAATTTAAATTAACGTACCTAACTTTACAAATATAAAATATGAAATGTGTCAAAATTTATAATTATTAAAAACAATTAAATGTCAGTAACATAAATCATTGGTTACAAAAATCATTAAAATTAAAGATTTGATAAAAATGAAATTAATTTATTACTAATGTTCTTAATTTGTTAAAATATTATTGATAATAAATTTCAACAAATCATTTGTTGGAAGAATAATTTCATTTATTAAATTTTTATTACTGTGAATTTTAAAAAAGTTAATATAGAAGGATTCATAAGTATTTAATAAAGAATAACTGTCTAAATTACTTTTTAAAATTCTAAAATTTTAAAATTTGTAAATTTATCAAAAGAATGTTTATTTTCTAAAATTTGTTTTGAGAGATTAGAAAGACCGTAATTATTAGAATTTCTAAGACGTATTGTGACACATGTCGTTTATACGGATATAAAAGTGGTTTTTTGTTTGGCCGACATATGAAGTTTCAATGTTATTAGATTTACAAGTATTGCAATAAAGTTCATAGATACCATTTTTACTAAAATTTGGAATAGAATATTTAATTTCATATGTTAATTTAAAATGTATAAATATTTTATTAAAAAGTTGTATTTCCATAATTATCACAAAAGTGTATACAAAGAACTTGAAATAAATAGCACTTCATTAATAATAAAAACAATGTTTATGTATACAAGAAAATTAAGTTTCTAACTGCATTCGGAACTATTAGAGCTGCTGTCTTCCTCGTTAGTGTTTATGATGAGTTCATTTACAGTTATATCAAGAACTTTTTTTATGTTACCTTTCATTAATAATTTTACTTGTATGCTGTACACAGTTTGTTTATACTTCTTGTCTACACTGATTTGGAGCTTCTTCCCACATAGCAAATACGTTTTCATCTTTATATCCATCTTAACTAATATATTTATTATATTTTTAGCGTGTGCTTATATTACATTCATAATGCTAAGACGGTAATCGTAATATATCATGACCATAATTTCTTATCAAGTCGTCCACTTCATATTGTATCCGTTATTTGATAACTCGATAAATGCATATATTTCAAATTTTAGTAAATTGGGACAGTAATTTATTTTATATCTAGTTATTTATGCAGCCAAATCGAATTTATTCCGAGTTGATTTGGGCAATTTTTGTGCTAATGTAGAATGATATGGAGCGTTGTCCATTATATTCATCGTGTGCTCTTGTAAATTATATAAAATGTTCAGTAAGCCACTTGTTAAAAATTTTCTTGTGGTGATTTTGATATAAACACTAATGAAGCGTTTTTCATAAATCCTTCGCTAGTACCAGCATATATTATAAATAAATCGTTTTCCGTTGTAACCTTGAGATTTTCTCACGGATTCACTACTTTCATTCTGTCAATATATTGCAGTATTGCCTTTTAAATAAAGGCAGGTTTCATCTACAAAAACTAACTTCCAAATACTGTTTAAGGAACTATAGTCACCATTGTGCTATATGGGATTTTCTATCAGTACTTTCTTACTGCTGACTTTTCTTAATTTAAAGCCAATGAGGTACTTGATTTAAGCCAGTACTGTTTGAGAACATGTGAGCATATCTAAGCTCTGCATATAAAGATGCAACCCTAGCATGTTGTTCTAAACAAAAAGCGATTATATAAAGCATTATGTCTTTTGTTACTTACTTGCTCTGTGAATATATGTCATATATTTTGTTTCTAGTCATTATTTTAGTAGCCTTAGAAATTTCTTCCGCTTTAAATTTCTGACTAGGTCTGCTTTTATCCGAATTGCGTAGAATTGGACTTACGAGGATAGCCTGAAAACTAAGGTAAGTAGTACAAAAGGAGGTACTTGATTCAAGTTGTTTACGTTTATTTTTCGACCTAGTCCACTTTCAACTCGATGCACTTGCTCCAACGATGTTCAAGTCGTTTAATGCATTCACTATAATAGGACGACGCAAACTCTTGAAAACAATCATTTGTTTCTACAATAACTTTCTCATTAGATGAAAATGTCATTCGCCTAGCCATTTTTTCAAGTTTGAAGTTTTGCAGATAATCTACAAAGATATCACCACGTGTATCCCAAAATACGGTGACTATAACCTCGTTAGCTGATGGAACCACTTTTGCTTTCTTCGGTGCACTGCAAGCGGCTTCTACCCATTGTTCGGATTGAATTTTTGTTTCAAGGGTATAGTGGTGTATCCACGTTAGGTCAACACTAATAAATAGATACAGAAGTTTCTACGCGCATTCGTGTCTGGTTCACAGTTATCAGATGCGGCACCCATCTTACTGACAGCTTTCTCATACACTTAATCGACGATCATTTAAAACAAGATCATGAATTTGGTGATCATTTCGTCAGTGTTTCATCTTCGGTACTCCTACGGCCATGTTTAAATTCATTCACCCAAAAACAAACTGTTTTAAATGATTGCGCAGATTCTTCGTGAACACCATTTAACTCTTCTCTAATTTCCTTTCGGCTTTTCCCGGCGATATAGAAGTGTTTAGTCACAGCACGAAATTCTCGTTTGTTCATATTCACAAAACAATGCAACACGTTCACTTTAAACAATTGTAAGACACAAAAGGCGCTACGTATTTCGCTGAAACTTTGACAACTGTCTTATAACATATGATAAATTTGATAAATAAGACACACGCGTAGATTATGACGCCAACTCTGTATTAGTTACATCACTAGTCAGAATGCCTTCGTACCCTGGCTACGAACTTGTTTTCTCGCAATGGTTGAAATAGTGACATCAAGAGCTTCAGCAAGACACTATGAAATAAATATTACAATTACAGAGTAACAGAATTTAATGCAAAATTATCTCTTGTACACACGTTACTGGTATCAACGGACCCTCATTTTCCTTTTCCCTTTGAAGATATCACCGTAAATACATAACAATCTGCTGCGATTAGGAATCTAAGGTTAAGCCGCAATCAAACATCATTGAATAGTTCTGAAAAGGTAATTAAGTATGTAAATAATGGAGATAAATCATTAAAATAATAATTTATTTTTATTTTGGAGACGATAACTGCAACGTTCAACCACCCAATTTACTGGCCTTGCTTAACTCTAGAGATTTTTCTTAATAACTCACTTCAATGAATTTTCTCAGAGAAACCAATTAGTTCATGTAATATAGCATTATAGGCGCAAGAAACGTGGCGAGTTTAAAAAAATCGTTCTAGCGGTTTTCGAAAAAATTGCAAAAAACCTAAAAATCACAAGAATAAAGTAAAACTTACGGTCATTTGATTTTAACTAAATTCTTACTAGGAGGTTCTAAGGTCGCAATAAATATATATTTAAAATTTCACTTTTCTACAAGGTTTTGTTTTCGAGATATATTGACCACATGCACGCAACGGCACGCACGCACGCACCCATACCCGCACGCACACGCGCACGCGTACGCATGCACGCACGCACACACACGTACACACGCACACACACACGCGCGCGTGCGCTCACACACACACACGCAGACAGACCAATTTCTAAAAACATATTTTTCGGATGAGGAGGAACTGAAAACGTGAATTTGCGCTATAAACTGGACATCGAAAATGTTGACCGAAAACTTTACTTTCTCTATACCATATTTCATATATGTAAGAGAAAGTAAAAAAAGAACGCCACTGATTTAGTTGTCAGTAATTTTAATTTTTAAACTTCAAGAGAATACTGTTGCTAACATAATTTCAGTTTTTTGTTTCAAGCCTAAAAAGAAAGATTACAATAAAATACTATCATCCAATGTTTTTGTCACTAAATAGCATGATCATGATATTTGACTCGCCCAGTGTACTGCTTTCAATAAAATCCGAGTACCCAGTATCTATGAATTAATTTTACTGAACTTTCAAGATAATTGTAACTTACATAGATATAAAAATGATTAAAATTTGGAAACCAAAACTTAACTATTGGTTGAGTTTTCCATGTGTTTGGTGTCACCGCTACGCACGTGTTGATAGAAAGATTAGGTTCATGTAATTGTTTACTGATATATTTCGTGAATCCGGTAGCGTTTACCGTACCGCCAATTGGACGACTTTCAAACAGAAGCCGGCGAATCCTTTCGTGATATAGTCCGTCGCTCAAATCGTTGTGTGTCGACAATTCTGCAATGTTGGAATAGAAGGTCACAAATCAGGTCAACATCGCCGTCAACCTGGTTTTGGACGTCCCGGGAATAGTATAAACTAAGATCACCACGCTCTTCGTATTGCTGCTTTACAAGATCGATTATCGTTTACTAAAGCAGTAGGACACGATTGGTTAACAGTAGTGGGACAAAGAATATCCATCTTATTGATTTATAGAAGAACGCGTTCTGTTGGCCTTAGATCGTACCATCCATACCACGGTAGGACTTCAATAGAATGAATTCAGGAATGGAATTAAATAGTATTCAGCAATGAAGTTTCCTTTGCAGGCATATGATAGTCGTAAAAGAGCGTGACGAGGTTTCTGTTGGGGGGCATGCTGCTATCAAGCAGAGTGTAATGGTTTAAGATGCTATTACGTATGGTAGTAGATTACTTTAGTATTAATTTCTGCAGCAGATACTAGAAGGTGTCTATAAGAAGAAAGGTTAGTTTACTGCAGTGGCCTTCCCATTCTGTTGATTTAGTATCTTGATCAGATAGAAGTAAGAGTGGGCAACGTAGACCTCCCTCCCTGCAATAGTCATACATGATCTCCACCAAAGGGTACTGCAAGTATGGGATGAGATATCTCGGTCATCCTATTTCAAGAATCCCCGGAAAAGTTAATAAGTACATAAGAAATTGTGGTCACACTACACATTATAGAAGAATTTTGTTTATTTATGTTTCGTTGCTTACAAAATTTTAATCATTTGTGTGTGTGTGTGTGTTTATATATATATATATATATATATATATATATATACGATTTTTATAGAAGCATTATAATTTGTTAAATAAAAAATGCCGATATGAAAAAGCATATATGTTAGTGTAATGCATAATCCTTCTTAATAGTATATTCTTATTGTTCAGTCGGGTTAAAATGTGCTTTGGTATTATTATTTTCCTCTAGTTAAAATTAGATCGAGAAAACATATGGGCTTGCTTTTATAGTGTACAAGATTGACAAATATCACTTATTTTATTAGCTTCTTTAAATGACAGAACGAATGTCAGATATAGCAAAACTATAGAAGCTCAAGATGGTAGATATTGTGAAATGAAACGCAGTTTACAGGTTCTATCGATTCATACAGTAATTTGCAACTGGTTTATTTAACAATTACAATATTTTCTATATATGTGTAGTTAAATAAATTTTTTCGAGCCAGCAGAATAAATTGTAATAATGAAACATTTAAGACTTAGTTTAAAACATTATGTTTCCTCGTTACTGAGACAGTGCAAAATGATTACACTTTTTTACTTTCACTTACCTATATGAAATATAAATAAAAGACAAAGCATTGTTTTTGACCAAAATTTTGTATTTCGAAATTTTAGCGGAAATACACGTTTTTGGCCCATCTGAGTACGAAAATCATGTTTTTGGAAATTGGTCTGTCTGTGTGTATGTGTGTGTATGTGTGCGTATGTGTGTGTATGTGTGCGTATGTGTGTGTATGTGTGTGTGTGTGTATATGTGCGTGTGTGTCTGTGTGTGTACGTGCGTGCGTGCGTGTGTGTGTATGTGTGTGTGTGTGTGTATGTGCGCGCGCGCGCGCGCGCGTGTGTGTGTGAGTGTGTGTGTGTGTGTGTGTGTGTGTGTGCCTGTACCTGTGAAAGCGATAGCTCGAAAACCAAAAGTCCTAGAATAACAAAATTTTATATTTGAGTTTGCATCTACCGTCGCATGCGACAGCAACAATATGACTAAAATCGAAAAACCGGAAGTGCCACTTTACTCTTGTTATTTTTTGATTTTTTAAGATTGTTTCGAAATCGGCTATAACGATTTTTTTTAAACTTAGTATACTTCTAAGCTACTTAATTTAGTTTTTTAATAAGCATGGAGTTTCTCTAATAATTTTTGAAAATCGAGTAACTGGTAGTACTTGGAGTATAAGTTGTGAACAGCGTTTCTCAAAAAGTAACCAGTATATGAAAATGAAAAACTATATTTATGTTTTATACCTTCTGTACATAAAACAGCAAGGATTTAGTTAATATTGAATGACCGGAAGTGCCACTTTATTCTTGCGGATTTTAAGTTTTTAGCAATTTTCTCGAAAACATTTTTAACTTTTTTGAAACTTGCTGTGGTTCTTGTGCCCTTCATATCCTTCTACACTAACTTAGAGGTTTTCCTGAGGAAGTGCATTGAAACGTGTTATTAGGGAAAATCTTTGGAGTTAAGCTGGGTTTTACGTATCCAGTCACTTGGTTGGGGACCGTTACAATTATTGTTCCTAAAATAAACGTAAATAAAATAATATTTTAATTATTTGTGAATATTTGCATATTTGTATACCTATGTACGTAAGAGGAAGTCGTCTGTTGTCTCATACATGATTTTTCTTTAAAGTATTGAAAATCTGTACTAATATTTATATGATATGGCGCAGGAGTTGATTATTTTGTCTTTCAAGTGTAAATAGTGATCAATATTTTTCACCATTTAAGATGTTGCAATCATTATCCAAACTTTCTTAGCTAACTTATATCATTTCATTAATTTAAAATGCGTACAAATGTCTATAATGTAGATAGAACTATTAAATGAATACGCTTTAAAATTTGTACATGTATTAAAATTGAACAAACGAAGCTTAAAGACATTTTAATAGCTTAAGAACATAAGATGATGTTGCAATGTTCGGTGTTATGGTACGATCGGTCCCTATGACAAAAGTACTTCAAAATATCCCATAAGAAAGGCATTGGCCTGTACTATCTACATTGTTTTCTTAGTTTAACTTTGGGTACAGCAATATTGAAAATTATTCATTTTCTATTTCCTCGATATACGATGGAATAGTGAAGTTATCAGAATAGATCAAAGTGTATCGACTTTAACAGCTTGATGTTTGAGGTCCCGTGAACACGTTCATACTAATTTTAGCGTGCTGTCTATCTATCTGTACTGAATATTTCATCTACAATACATCAAACACAGATTAACAGATTTCTCTCAAATTAGAAGAGTACAAACTAGGAACGGTTCTTTTCAGTTGAAAAGATTTTGATCGTGATCGGTGAAAAGATAAGGAGGTGAATGGAACAAAAGTTTCTCAACCAGATACTTTTAATTATACTATGTGAAAACATATTCAAATCTATATAATGATATATTCCTTTTATGTATTTATTTACCAGATTTTTAAAAAATGATCCAGTTTATTGTATCCACGATAACTGAAAATCAATTTGACGGATTGTTCTAGTATTTTAAAAATACAAACTACGTGTATTTATCTCGATATAAAAAGCCTTGACGGTGACCAGTAGAAAAGTTTGGTTCGGGTTGGGAGTGGAACAGAAATTTTTCAAGATAATATACAGGGTTGCTTTGAAATACTTTCAGATATTTTAACTACATATTCCTTATGTCCCATAAATTCACAAAAAAAATAATGAAAAAAATTAAGCAGCTCTAATTTGGGCACCACCAAATTAAAAAAATTCCTGGAAAACTTTTTGAGAACTTCTGATTTGTAATATGTATTTTCACAAGTTTTATACTAGTTTTGTGATAGGTCATTGCAACGTATACTGATAAACATTCAGCGTAATTGAAATTATTAAAACTCCATTCTAATTTATTAAATTAGATTTAGTTGTGTACGTTTTCAAACATGTTTATTATCCACTTTTGCAATACCTTTTGTGGAAATAAAAATTATCAAAAAACGGTAAAATCTTAGTCATTAAGATAAATACACCTTATTTTATACAATTAGATTGTGTTTCTTTTCATTAAATTAAACTAAAAGCTTTATTGAAAAAAAACACATGATATCCCTTTGGAATTCGATTTTATATCTTTTATTAAAGTTTAAACAAATTGGAAAACAATTACCAGCTGTTCAACTTTACGTAAATATTTTGAAATTATTTATTATTCAATTTCGGAAATATTAGAGAGAAAAATATGAAGGCGAATTTTTTCTTGACAGGTAAACAACCTTTTAGAATTAAAAAGGACTTATCTGAGTGATTTTTTGCTTTTTGCGAAGGCCACCTTGTATTAAATTTAAACGCTACCATTAGTAATTATTTGTTTGTAAATTAAACTATATTTGATAGCACGACGATAATACGACAATACGACTCCCGAATGTAATTTTTTAGGAGAGCTTACAAATAAAATTTAGGTCATTTATTTGTGGCACCCATTTATTACTAAATAAATAGTGCAATTTGATATTGTTTAATTTGTTATTTCAGCAAATAGATTCGTATTTTCTTCATTTTTGTAACGAATTAATTATGACAAACTCCAGCAGTTCTTAAAATGTTTTTATGTGCAAATTTTTCAAAAAGGGCTTAATGGAATTTAATAATCTTCAAAAATGTGTCTCTTCTAATACGTAGATTTGGCCGTTTTAGCTTCAACAACTATTTCAAAACAACCCTGTATATTTTGGATGGAAAGACATTAAAGAATATGTTAAATTGTATATAATGACATGCTTTTTTTGAATATTTTGAAATAGAGTGTATTTAAAAGAAATGGGCTGCTGAATTACACACAATATCTCAAGAAGTACTTAACAGATTGCTTTCAAATTTGAATGGTTTAATCTGGGGCAGATTATCTTCAATTTTAAAGTTATTGTCGTCATTGATGGAAGGGGCTAGACGTGATGGAGATTAAAATAAGACAATTTCAAGGTAACATATTTTTAATTAGACTTTGTAAGGAAAGTTATTCAAGTGGCAATGCCATATATGTTTTGGGATAATTTTCGAATATGGCGGATCTTAAATAATAATTCGAAGTTGGGTTAACGACCAGGTCACAAGGAAAAGGTATGTAACAAAAAATTACTTGGTTTCTTAGAAGCATCAGATTTGTACTACATTTGCACGGATTAATTCTATAACTTTTATCTAATTCTAAGGTATTTTAATGTTAGTGCCGCTGTTCGATCCATAATATATGATCTCATTTCCACTTGTAACTAATATAACATAATATTTGTTGAAGTACTGAAATATAATCCATTCTACTAGAAAGTAGTTTTTGATAGAAGTTTATTACAAGTATATATATGTATATATATATATATATATATATATATATATATATATATATATATGTGTGTGTGTGTGTGTGTGTGTGTGTGTGTG
>JAHWXV010095726.1:0-14117 GCA_024586415.1 Phrixothrix hirtus
ATAACAGAGGATTATAAATTAAATAAAGAACCCCTTGAGATCTCATGCACTAGAGCTAAAATTATCGGGTTAGTCAAGCTTATAAGAAATCATACTTGACGAAATAATTCATGTCCGCACTCTCTAATCGGTACAAAGTACCAGAGTTTGAACATGACAGTATAGCTAATTCAAGGCAACGATATCAAAATAGAGAAAAAGCAAACACTGAAGAAATAGGTTGGAACGAAAGCTTTATAGTCATTGATAGCGACGTGATAATAGGAAAGAATGGTTATGAGTGATGTACAAAGGTTGATGAATCATCTAACAAGAAAACAAGTCCAAGAAATATTGTTCATATCGGGCCAGGTCCAAGTGGTTATGCTCGACTAGCTAAAGAACCAATCCAGTGTTTTAATTTATTTATTTACGATGAAATACGGCAAGAAATAGTTACGCATACAAATGAAGAAATAGTTAAAAATATTCCAAAATGGATGATGGTTCTTTGAAGTACCTAACTTATGATGAGTTGAATGCTCTATTAGGAACAGTTACACTGTCTGCAGCTCTAAAAGACAATCACTTGTTAACAAAAGCTATGTTTGATTTAAACTTTTCTGCTAGTAGGTATAGAGCAACATTTTGTTTGTATTGCTTAAGGTTTAATGATAAGGGAACGAGAGAAATACGAAGAGAAACAGATAAGTTAACTGCTGTTCGCCATGTATGGGAACTCCTAATTGAAAATTGTAAACGACACTATAAATCTAGATCTTACGTTACCATCGATGAGCAACTAATCGGGTTTCGTGGAAAATGAACTCTCAAGATGTACATTTCGTCGAAACCCAATAAATGTGGAATAAAGGTAGTAATGATGTGCGACAATAGTACTAAATATCTGATAAACGCAACACCTTATTTAGGAAAAGGTGCTGTGCCAAGAGATGTAGTAACTGCAGATTATTTTGTAAATAAACTCACTGAAACAATTAACAACAGTAACAGAAATATTACAATAGACAATTGGTTCGTGAGTGTATCACTTGTAGAGAAAATGTTGAAGGAAGATAAACAAACAGTAGTGGGCACAATATAAAAAAATAAAAGAGAGTTTCCTGAACAATTTACGCACGTAAAATACAAAGAACGAAAAACTGGCTCCAGTTTATTTCTTTTTCATGAAGATGTTACAGCAGTCTCATACAAAGTGAAGTACAATAAACTTGTAACATTAATATCAACTATGCATTCCTATCCAACAATCAACAAGTCTTCGAGCAAACCGGAAATAGTCATGACATATAACTCTACAAAGGACGACGTGGACTCTTTTGACCAGTTATATAGTCACATGAATTGTGGAAGAAAGACTAAGAGATGGCATCTTGCCTTTTTTCATAATGTGATCAATATAGCAAGTATTAATTCATATGTAATCTATACGCATAATTTTTGTAGAGATCGACATGGAAATGAAAAACCTTTGTCACGGCTGCACTTTATGTTGATGCTTCACCAGCAGTTGTGCGAAAAATGGCAACGAGAGCGTCTTAGCAATCCTATCAAATGATCTAAAAGCGTTAATAAAATGAGCCTTGTGGGGGGGGGGCGGAAGATCGTAGAAACTATGCCAAGTCAGCAAGGAAATCGGAAGTATTGTAACTTTTGTGACTACAGAAAAAAACGAATGACAACAACGTATTGTGCATGCGGAAAGGCTATCTGTCGAGAACACCAAAAAGAATTGTGTCCTGATTACGTGTAGAAGAAAACCATAGTTCTTTTTTAACCTTTTAACTATAGTTATGCTTTGTAAAGTTGTGCTTTACTTTGTTTTTAAGTTTTGTAACTGTTATAACGATTTAAAACTAACACTATTTGATATTTTTGGACTTTTCGTAGAGTGAAATTAAAATAATAGTAATTTGTAACAGTATTTGTTCTAGAGTTAATTTTTTACTGTAAACAAGACAAATGAAACTTTTAAAAACAGTAGAATGCTATTTAATCTATTTTTCTTGCATAATTCTTTCTGTTTTAAACTAAATTATGCAGTGTAAAACAATAAAACAAAAAAACTTGTATAAAATCTCAATAATAAGAAAAGTCTTACTAGAAACGTCAATTAATAATATGTACGTAAATTTGACGGATCTCTAGTGATAGTAATATATGTATCTACGCTAGTGTTCTAGAGTTAATGTAATCGAAATGTACTGAATACTATTAAAAACAACATGGAAACATTCAGGGAATAATTTACATTTCTAAACGTAATTCTAATTCCTGTTACTTAAAAATTTATAATATTTAATATTTTTTGAAAACAGCCTTTTTAGTTAGAAGATGAAATACTGAAATAACTTTTACGAAAACATAAAATTCAAAAATCTTGGTTATTTTCTAATATTTTACGTTGACATGCTGTAACCGCTAGTCGTCCAGTAGGAACCTTCTGTGACAAGTAACGTTACGTATGCCAAGTAAGCCAAAAGCATGCGGTGAGTCGGGTTGTCAGATTACAGAAGTTGTTTGTAGCAATAAAATTATAACAAGAGAAAGAGGATGCTTTAGGCAGATAGAATCTGCGCGTGGCGTTTATTATAGGACGCATACGTATAGAAAGAAGGAAACTTCTTGAATGTACATCGTAGGTAAACACGAAAGCCTCTTAAGTTCAAA
This sequence comes from Phrixothrix hirtus, assembly GCA_024586415.1. Classification (NCBI taxonomy): domain Eukaryota; kingdom Metazoa; phylum Arthropoda; class Insecta; order Coleoptera; family Phengodidae; genus Phrixothrix; species Phrixothrix hirtus. The sequence goes on from JAHWXV010095726.1 coordinate 2,671, forward strand.
GAAAGCAGTAGTTGTATAAACTTGCATGAATTAAGTTAATATTTACTATATGTACAAAGTTTCTGTTTGAAATTTTTCGAACACACCCTTCAAGAAAGAATGGTTAAGTCTAAAATGTTTTTTATCTAAATACAAATGCAGATATACGTTTGACATCAGTGCTCCAGAATCTTTTCAAAATTAATTTTATACTTTCTTTTAAAACCTCAGATAATTACAAGAAAAAAAGAACGAGAACAACCCGAAATAATATGCGTTTTCTTTGTATTAGGTAATAAACAATATAATCAATGCTTGATACAATATGGCAACAATACCAAAACTGTAATTTTAAACCTTATAAATTTACAAAGAAACTTTTTAAAAATAAATAAATAGTAAGGCATTGATAATCAGATTGATAACTAAATAGGAGTATTTAAAAGTTTAAAGTTAGTGCTAAGGCTGGTTCATAGAAAGAATTAATTACTAAAATTTAATAACTCAAACTACTGGTGTTAAGGCCATAAGGATTTTCATTTTACAAATTATTTTAAGCTTCAGTGTCTTTATAATTAATTTCAGGTCTTAACAAATTACCCTCGTATAATAGTTTAGTTTTGGTATTATTATATATTTTCACACATTGCTTTCGTACAGCTGGTAAAAGCGATAACGTTTAATATTTTTAAGTTAGTTTTCTTAGAATACTCGAATTATAAACATTTGTAAATGCTCGTTGATTTGCTTATCGTATTGTTGCGACAGTAGTTTCTTTTCCGTAGCATTATTTCTGGATAGCAGAACAAAGATTTTCGGAACAGGCTGGTCCAGCAACAATAAAGTAAGCAACCCAAATTCTATATATTTTTTCCGCTTTATTAGATTCGATCTTTTACACCTTTTCTATTGTCAAAGATACAGTTCACTTTTAACCCCTACAATTATTTCTTCTTCCTGCCTCGATTGAGTTAGTTGTTTGTAGTCCTTTGTTTTATTTCGTTAGTTTTGCGGATAATTAGATTAATCGGTATAGAACCAATTATCAGATTTTAACTGGTTAAACCATATACTTCCTCAAATTTTGAAGGCGTACTATAGTTGTTTTAGCTCAAACGACTGTCACTTCTATTTATACCGAAATTATTAAACAGATAGTAGACAGGTATTTGAAGTTCGTTATCTCAACTACATATGTTTCGATTTGATAGTGACCAGATTGAATTTGGTTGTAACTTAAATAAATCTTAAAGCTAGTTAATATTTTATTAACTTGTAATAAATTAAATTTAAATTCCACAGTATGCCATCCAAGCCTGAAAAAAAGGCTAACATGCATAAACTCCAAGCGCGTAAAGAAAATTTGTTCCGGCGCATTGAGTATTAATTGGAAGCGGGTAAAGCGTTCAAAGGTGATCCCGATAATCTAAAGAAATTACAAGACTTTGAAATTAGATACGGTACCATTAATAAAACTATAGTAGGTTATCATAATATAGTTCAAGATATCGTTCCCTTAAAACAAGGATTGAAACCGGATTACCCTCCCTCGTATATTCTTTTAGAAGCCTTTGATGAGAAGGTAGACAATATCGAATACTTTGCTCGAAAGTTTTTGAAAAATCCCCAGCGGAATTCTTCCTAGTCTAATCTTGAATTTCAAGCAGTTTATTCATTTAAAATGTGAATTTTCTAATGGTGAAAAACTGCAGTAACTATTTAGCAGTTCAGCAGGGCACACTTTAAAAACTTGTAAGTCATTGGAGCCGCTTCCTGACAATTATGATACTATATTCAAATTATTGGAATTTACTTATCAAGATAAGAGACTTTCGTGATGGAACAACGTCGTGAAAGGACGTGTTTGCAAAGCGAAGTTTAGCTATAGTTGCATATGCACGTAAACTTAAATAAATTAAAATTAATCTGTTTGAAATTAAGTATAGTGTTCTGATTGTGTTTGTTGTTAGTTTCTGGTAAATAATTAATAATAAGACTGGCAATTCGCATAGTTTATTAAATAACCAACGGAAAGTTTTATTCATTTAGTAGACAATATAACAATAAATACAAGGCCGAGTGTTCGGAGTAATAGCGGCGGTTTATCCGCGCCTGGACTCGTCCAGCGTAGGTAACCATGACCTCCGAGCCGGACTCGACGTCCGAGCTTGGAACTACTTGCGCCTCTAGAGAGAAATGGTAGCGGCCATCTTCGGATCCGGGCTCCTTTATTGACGTCAGTGTCGAGACGCCGGGAAGCTTCAGCGAGGTTCTTCAAAACCTAATAATAAGGGTTAATCTCGCATTTTCTGGAATGCTTGATTTTATCAATACCTGCAAGGCTGTCGTTGAGAAGAATTCTAGGGACGTGAGGGGCGTCACGGACGTCCAGGTGGCACTGTCGGAACTCGTATCAATCACAGCAGCTGCGGAAAGTAAACAGGCCCCTTGTGTCGAATATGTTGTGGAGAGGGCGACACGCGCATTCTTTAAATTGCAGCAGCCTGCTGCTTCGGCTGCAACTTAAAGTAGAGTGGCGGCGACTCGGCCTCGCAGGGGTGGAACTTATGCGCCAACTGCACCTCCTGCCCCTCAGAGAAGATTCAAGGCAATTGTTAAGCCAATAGACGAATAAAGGTCTCCTATTCGTAGGACACTTTTAAATTACTTACTATACAGCTGACGCCGGTGGAACTTGGCATCAAACCGTCGCGAATGATTAAACTCGCCAATAAATCGATCTTACAAGAGACGGCGGAAAATTTTTTGGGCGGCCTTATCGGGCTTCCTGCTCTACCTAGGGTGCAGCTTGTTGCGGCGGTACAGGCCAAGTTGTGGCCCAAAATTAGTATTTATGACATGCCTGCAAATATAAATAAAGATCAGCTGATTGATGAAATTGGAAAGCAACATACATGCAGTGTGGCGGGTAGCGTAGTGTGGACTGCCTTTCTTGTTGTGTAGCGGGGGAGCGGAACAGCATACTGGTTACTGGAGGTGCATACGGGTGTGTGGTAAGCTGTGCTATTTGCTGAGCGCCTTTATTTGGGATGGACGTCATGCAGAGTACGGGATTTTATGAGAATGTCGCGATGCTACAGCTGCCTGCGCTTCGGACACGTCTCCAAATTCTTCAAGTCGGCAAAACAATGCGGCTACTGTGCGCACTCTGAGGATGAGAGTAAGGACTGCCCGTCTCGGTGAAGTAAAAATCTGTATACGTGCGCGAACTGCCTCCGTGTAAGAGCTAAGCCTTAGCTTTCTAATCACGATACCTCTGATACTAACTGTACACTGTACCAGCACCGACGCCAGGACGAGGCGAACAATTTATTCGATAGAATGATTGTTTTATCGGCAAATCGCAAGAATTCTCGAACATTTACATTAGAAATTTATCGATATGTCCTGGAGTACGGCGCTGACATCATATTAATGCAGGAACCCTATATCGTTAAATATAATGATACGTACAAGCCACTGGCATTGCGTGGATACTGGTACCTGAAACATTGCGATCAAAAGGTCAATAACGTAGTGTTAGTTAAAGATCATCTTTGTGGCTGTGTTGTACTTCCGACTTTATGTAACGAAAACTTTTCTACTGTGTGCTTGACTATAAATAAAACAAACATTTACTGTGTGAATTTCTATTTATCTCCATTTAGTAACCTTGTTGGTGAATTAAACCTTTTGTGCCAAATATTGGATAACTTAAATAATAAATTTGTGTTGATTTGTGGAGACTTTAACGCGTGCTCTGAGCTTTGACATGATGTCATGACGAACTGGCGCGGTACAATACTCGAGGAGTTCGTGATCGACGCAGACCTAGAAATTTTAAATGTGTATGGTAAACCATTTACGTGCGAATCTGAACTGGGTCGCAGTAACATTGCCCTTACTATGATTGCGTGCGCTCCGCCAGATCTTGTGTTTGATTGGGATGTTCTAACCGAAATGCATAATTCGGACCACAGGACGCTCTCAACTATAATTAGTGGTGCCGATATTAGTAGACACCCGACGGAAATCGTAAAACATTGCCCTATTGATAAATTGAAATCACCCAACGTTATAAATGACCTTGTTAAACTAAACAGTGACCTAAATTCGAATTATCACGTGCTTGAGCAACCTAGTGTGAACTCCGTGGACTTTTCCGGACACGATATCCAACTAGGCCGGATTAGTAGACAGGGGAGGTGGAGACCGCTAGGAGGGAATATCTAAAAGACAAGAGCAACCTATATAAAAATGGGTATGCAAACATAAAACAGCAACTCTTTCACATCATGCGCTGCCATAAACAAAAATTTTTTCATGCAATAGAAAAAGCCAAAACTATGTTCCCGGATAATGACCGGAATGTCAACAACAACGTGCAACGTGTCTGGCAGCAGGATTATGACACTATCGCAAATTGGGTGGGGGGAAGTTGACCTGCTCACGTTGGACGACCTGGAGGCCCCCGTTGCTGGGATACGTATTGGAAAATCCCCGGGCATTGATTTCATCCGCGGAGACGTAGTTAAGACTATTTTTGAAAACATTAAAAATTTTGTATATAATTTTTTTGTGCTTGTGTTCATGTTTCGTACTTTCCACGCGTTTGGAAAAGTGGAAAACTAGTTTTAGTTCTCAAAGACTATAATGCTCCGCCGGGAAATCCCAAGAGCTACCGTAGAATTACTTTACTTAATGAACTTAACAAGGTGTTTGAGAGAATAATTAAAGTCAGAATACATAACGAACTTACCTATATACATTCTCCGAGGCAGTTCGGATTTGTGCGTGATAAATCTACCATTCTAGCGTTCCAGCGGTACTTTCAGGACACAAACGTGAGGAAGCGCAATGTGATTTCTGTCTTTATTGATATACAAGCCGCCTTCAACTCCCTGTGGTGGCCGGGATTACTACAGGTGTTGAGGGGGCGGGATCTGACTAACAAAACTCAGACACTAATTAAAAGCTACTTAACGGATAGAAGTGTTACTTACCAAATGTGTTCTGGACTTCTCAGGAAGACACTGACCAAAAGCTGTCCTTAGGGATCAATTCTGCGTCTCACCCTTTGGAACCTTTTACTGGACGATCAAATTGAACAAGCTCTTCCTGAAGGTGCGTCTATATTGGCATACGCTCACAATCTTGCTTTGTTAGTGGCGGCTGATGCCAGGCATGACCTCCTGAATTTGACGCGGACGTCGCTAGATTTCGTCCAAGGGCGGGAAGAGAAATTTAAGCTAACGATCTCTGCCACCAAAATGAATCTTTTAGTAATTAGGACACGACGAAGAATCCATAAGCGTGACCTAAACTTCCGAATAAATGGCAATAAGATCGAAATTGTAAATAGTTACAAATACATGGCCTTGCTTATTGATCGAAAATAAACTTCGAGCAGCACATCAGACAGGTAAGTGGCCGGGCCAGGACCATCCTTTGCAGACTCATAAATTTGGCACGAGTCTCCTGGGCAGTTGACGCTACGGGGTCGGCCTCCACCATCTATAATCCCGCTATCATCCCCATCGTGATGTACGGCTTCGAGCTATGGAGCTGCAAGATGGGTAGCTATAACATTAACCAGAATCTAAGGTCGATGCAGGCCATGGCAGCCAGGTTTGCAACCCGGTTGACAGGTTGACCTAGCTGTTGAGTACAGGATCTGCCTGAAGCAAATAAGAAAGAGGCGGGACTTCAGTTTTGCTGATGAAAATTACAGAATTTATGATTTTCCGTCGATAGGACACTTTACGGAGTACCTGAAAATCCACATTGAAGATGAATGGCAGCTCTGGTGGGAGACCTCAGAAAAAGGGATATACACCTATAGGCTGTTACCAACGGTAACTGCAAGCCTGCAATACCAACCTGGATTCGTTACAACGCAGCTGGCGACTGGGCATGGTGCATTCTAGGTGCACATATTCCGGATTGGACGAACCCTTACGAAGAATTGCGGGCACTATCCGCAGCACATAGATGACCCGGAGCACTGCCTACTTCGATGCCCCGCCTACCGTAGTCCACGAGCTGCAATAATTCAATCCTGTGGGCAACTACCGACCCTCTTGGAATTTTTGGAGTTGGACAATACTTTGTTGGGGCCATTCCTTCGAGAGGGGAATGTAGAGTAGGACAGGAAGTGACGGGATGTGAGTTTGTGCCTAGTAGTGCAACTGTTGAACCCGCGAATCCGAATCTGAAACAAATCGAATCATCGTTTATTTTGTGAATTATTTATGTATATTATTATTTTATTTTTGAACTTCCATTGAACTGTTAATTTCGAACTTATTTATTTGAACCTTATATGAATCTTAATGAACCCTTGAGGTGAATTCATGTTATATTGAATGCTTGTTGTTTATGTACCTGATATGTAGGGACGTTCTGAAAATACCGGATGATTGGACTACCGCCGAATCAGAAGTATTGAGGCAGCACTGGGAACTAGCTAGGAATACGACCCGTGCTGCAAACACGCCCCGCGACGACCTGGAAACATAACGACTAAAATCTTTGCAGTATTGTATAAATTAAAAATCTTTCCTTTGTTTAATAACCTGAATTATTAGATGTACTGCATAGGAACGCCCAATTTGGCGTTAATAAATGCGCCTTCGGTGCCGTGTTTTTTTTATATCAAGATAAAAAGTATTTGGCAAATATGTATCTCGATCGCTTACTCAATTTTCGACCAATTGCTATTAACATGACTAGTAGTTTAAAATTTTTTTTAGAGAAATTTGATACCAATATGGGTGCTCTAAATAGGTTAAATGTTGATAATTTGGCTGACTATATTAATATATGTAGGTATGTCCAAGCTAACATCCAAAATCACTAACAATTTTGAATTGATAAGAGATGATGCTGAACTTCCAAATTGTAACGAACTTACTACATTTGTGAAAAGACAAAGGAAAAACACTCATTAAAGGGAAAATTTAAAATCTAATCCTACTAGTGGTAATTATTAGTGAAAATTGTAATTTTTGTAGCAAAGGTAATCATTTACTAAAAGATTGTTATTTATTTAAGAATAGTGATTTCGAGAGTAAATTTAAATTTGTTAAGGATAACAATTTATGTCTGAATGGTTTTTCTAATAAACATAGAGCTTTCAACTGCCCATTGAAATTAACTTACTTGAAATGTAAGTCGAAGCATCATACTTATTTACATAAAAGTGTTGAATCTACAAATAATGATGCTATTTCCAACAGATTTCCATCAGATAGATCGGAAGTAAAACAAAGCGAGTCAAGTTTTGTAGACCCTATGCGCACAAATCATTGAAAATAATAAGCTAGATAGGGTTATTTTGTTGAGTACTGCATTAGTTAAAACATATGTCCGGTGGGGAAAGGAACAGACTAAGATTTTTAGTCGATAACGCATCCATGCCCAATTTGTTAACACTAGATGTGTGCAAGCGGTTAGGTTTTTTATATTGCTAGTGAGTGGACCGTAATGTTCAAGATGTGGGAGGTATAACAAAACCATTATTTAAATATTGTTTCTAAGGTAAATCGGAAATGGAAATATTCGATTGAAATGTTATTAATTGAAAGTGTAACCCATTTACTACCCAACATTCCAATTGACAAGATTTCTTTACATTTTCTAAAATTTTTGGCTTTAGCAGATCCTACTTTCCACATTCCGAATGCAATTGAGCTGGTAGCTGCTTTATTTTCAGCAATATTAGGTAACCATAGAATAAAGGGAAGTGCTGGAGACCCCATTGCAATTCAATCAACACTTGGTTATTTACTTGTAGGTTCATCAAATTGACTTCATTGTCAGGCAAAATATCCTTCAACCTTTGTAATTTGGAGATGAATATCCTACTCCAATACAAAATGATTCATTTACCTAAAGATATGAGTAAATTAACCAATGTTTAGGTGATTAAAATTGCCATCTAAGTATTACTAAAAGCCAGAAAGGAAAGTTACAATGCTTCGAGTTAGTATATATTTATATTTTAGCAATTTTACCTGCATTTTAAAATATGCCACTTTGTTTGGCCATGAAAGTTAGGCCTGTCTACAACCAAAAGGTGTGGTATGAGTAAGTTTTTATACTTACTCCTTATCTGAACTTGTGAATTTTCAACTAGTTCTTATCTTATTTAAATTGTTTAGAAACTTTGAATATGCATTTATTTGGTTTGTAATAAAGATTTACAACCTAGTATTATTACGCCGTACACGAACTTCTTTACTTGTGAGGAGTTATCACCGCTTTTCAGCTTTCATTGCTGAGCTACGGGGGCATATTAGAAACTATAGAACGCAGTAACTTACGAGGAATACTCAACGATGTGGAGCCCTTATTCTTTTCTATAACTGTCTGGTAATATTGCCTTTCGGCAGCCTACAAATAGTAATTAATCTGTTTGCCTGATTACTTACCCACTCGACAACTTCCTGTGGATGAATTAGCCCAGAGAAAGACAATCACCTTAATTGTTTTTTTTATGCTCGTTTGTAACGTAATAGCATGCCATATTTGACCTAGCGATTGAATCCAAGAGGGCCAACAGAATTTCCGCATCCAGAAGCCTCAACCACAAAACATATAAACAATTTTTAATAGTACAATTAACTAATTTATCCAATTCCTCTACAGAAATGCAGCCATACCAGGCAGTAATCAAGGCATAATTCAACCTTTTTTGTGGGTTTTCGTTTGGAAATAATGTTTGATATCCTTCGCCATAGGTTCTCAATTTGATTTAGATCAGGAGATTGCTGGGGCGAGTCGAGCCTCTTCACTATATTAGAAGCAAGTCACGCCTGTACACTTTTAGCTCTCTGGCATAGAGCATTATCGTCTTGGAATACGAACTCCTCTTCACCAAACAAATATTTTCCACTTCGTAACATTTTGGTTTCTAATACCTCAATGTATTCGGTTGCGTACATCATACCAAGCACAACATGTTAACGGTCAACACCAGTAGACGGAAGTGGGATGCTTTGTTGTCGCCTGATGTATGAATTTTCTGAATGGTTGTTTATACTGAAGGTGGATGCGGCACTAAATAGTGCCATTTTCCAATATTTTGGGGTCCAATCACGATGATATTACGCCCAACGCAAGCGAAGTAATCGTTGACGTTCTGATAACAGTGGCTTCTTCCGTGCTAGACAGCTTTTAAATCCAAATGTTTGAAGCCTCTTCATCACTGTAGAGGTCCATATGCTTGCACCCGTGGCTTGGGACCACAAGTTGGTTAAATCGGTTAAATTAAGGATCCGATCAGCCAAGCTTGTCCTCCCAAGTATGTTGTCATATCTCATAGAAATTTTCCTTGGACGTCCAGTACAAGGACTATCTTCTATTTTTCCTGCATCCTTGTATGTTTTAATCACCTTTATCATTGAAAATTAATTATACTTCACTTTGGCAGAGATTTCACGGGACGATCTTCCCCCTTTGGGGTGAAAGATGATGGTATACCTCACTTCTTCTGACAATTTTCTCTGATTCGTTTTCGCGTTTTCGCAACAAAAATCACTCAAATGCCCTATTTTAATTGCGACTTACTTGTAATACTTGATAAAATACAGAAATCTGCGATAATATTCCCATAAATGGTTTTTAATATTGTACATTATTTCTTAATTTTAAGCCCATTATTAAAGCAAATTGGTAATTAGTTTGATTACAAAAGCTAATCAAGAAAATGATGCCTAAACTTTTTAATTTGGTAATTAAAATGAACCATTAATCTGCCAACACAGTTCCGGATTAATTTGTCAATTTGTCACATTTTGATTGAAAATCATAAAATCATGGATGATACAAGACTTCTTACCACCATTGCATATTGATTGTAAAAGCACAAATTTCAGTTTTAAATTAAAATATGATGTAAGTTAAACCGTTTTTCGCACATACTTAATATGCTGACTAAACATCATACTACAAAATCTTTTTATTGACTACAGAAGTATTGTTAAATGTAAAAAATGTCCAATCAGGCCCTGTTGAAATATTCTATAATATTTTAACAAAAATTGATGATGAGCCAGCCGGAATTATTTTCAAACCAATGAATGGTATTTGATAAGTAATCTACAATAAATTGTAATGATCGTAAATATTTTTAACTCCAATTTATAAAGAGTACTGTAAGTGATAAATAATGAAATATAGTTTATTTTAATTAAAATTATATTTCTAATTAATTATAATACCATTTTGTTTATACATATAGAAGTTAAAGTTGTTTTCATTTTCATTTCATAGCTGTAATTACGAGTAACTTAAAAGACGTCTTAATTTATATTACATATTCTAACTTTAATAGTACCACTTTACCATATCTTAAATTCAAACCCAATCTTAACTTCATATTTTTCTATTTCTTTATAATCTAGAAGCCATTAGACTGATTTAAAATTGCTTTTTCCACCTCCAATTAAATTTATCTTCTAGTTAATTGCCCACGCTACAACAGTCTCAAGAATGGATACTGTGAAAAGTTCTAAAGGCATAAATTTAATTTGGTGATAGAAAACCCGCTGTTTTACAAGTAATAGTTTTCTAATTAATTATTAAACACCTCGTAGTCAGATCTACTGCCTAGGTGAAATATGTTTACGCATATGGCAAGAGTAATATTGCGGAAGTAACACTATTTACAATATTTCATTGTATTTATGTATATGAAATTTAATGCTTTAAAACCCTGTATACGTGCTATAGACTTACAGCATTATGCATTATTTATTTATCTTAAGGAAAATTCACAAGTATGAGTTCATTCTTATTTTTGTATTAAAACCTATAATTGTGTGACGTGCACTGACGTATTAATGTGTAAATGTTGTTTTCCTTTGTTGCAGGTAAATCAACCGTTGTAGTTTAGATTATCGATCTTTGGGTAAGTACAATAGGATTGTAATTCTTTGTAAAATATTTAAGACTTATTACCAAACTAATTGATAGTATAAAATATATTAAATAATAAAATTGAAAAAGTTTTCCCTTAATGTTTTGTTTAATATGAAATTAAAGAAGAAACGTTGAAATTAAACATACGATTGATCAGAGTTTCTTAGAGATATTATAATTGAAATACATTAATTAAAGATTCCGCTATATAATCGAATAGGCCATGAAACAGATTGATGTACTAAATAAATTATTAATAAGTTATGCAAAGGAAAATTTCAGACAGAAAAATTATCTTCATAACGAATGAAAATTTTTTTAGAAAAGGTTAAACTTAATAAAATTTGATGAAATCCAATGTGAATGTTCATCGAACTAAAGTAATAAATAAAACCGAATTAAAAGTAAAAACGTGACCAATGTTAATTAGTTTTTATATAACATGTTACAAGGAAAGGGCCCCAACCCGAACTCACCGATGTCATTGATTTTTTGATATGTTGTAGAACATCAAAAAATAAAAGACACGTATTTTTTTTATCTGC
>JAHWXV010095748.1:0-13534 GCA_024586415.1 Phrixothrix hirtus
GAACCAAAACATATTTACGCGAGGGATTACCCAGAAAACCAATCCAACATCTAATACTCGCGAAAACTTAAAATATAACATATATATATATATATATATATATATATATATATATATATAACATAACAAATTAAGCTCAAAGTGTGTTTTAATGAGAAATTAGCAAAAACAAGTAAAACTAAATTAACTGTATATTAATATTTTGTTATCACGCCATTCTTATTTACGGCTTATTAAGTCTCTGCGGCATTGACCACGATAATAACTTTATAACATCATCATTGGCGTCTATTTTTTCCCAAATTTCTGAATTTTCTCCTATAATTTATTAGAATTTTGGAAGCGAAATTTTGCTTTATAACTTTTTCTAGTCATTGAAATTCATTTTTTTTCTATTTAAACTGAAATTCGGGCTGTTAGAATGCCATCCAATAATTTCAGTACGATTGGCATTCGACCATAAAATTATCATTACGATAAAGTGATATTAGTGCTGACAGCAAAATATTTTCCAATAAATATAAATGATTTTGAGTATTAAAATAACCTATCCTCCAGCGCATTCCCAAACCATGAAAACTCAACCACCCCCACACATTAACTAGGAAACGCCCGGATGAGTTGTAGTTATTTAGATAATTTTGATTAGAACGATTTATAAGAAGTTTATACATACGGATTTTAATATATGCTGTAAACTGAAACGCTTCTTCGACTATAAAAATTATCAGATCCCAATATTCTAAATCCTTAAGGACAAAATTCAAACTAAATAAAAATCTTGAGTTCATATTACCTTGACTTAGATGTGGCTGGTTTGCAGCTACCCTATTCGGTAAATCTGAATATTTTATTCTTATAGATGCAGTTGACGTTGACCTAGGGAAATTTGTAGGTGCAACAGCATATTTTGCACTTGCAAATTGGTTCTGCATTAAATAATGTAGCATTCCACATCTCAATCTAAACTTTAAATTTTAGGTAAATACAACCACCAATCTTCCTTTTGATTAATTTTTTCTGTTTCCATCTTTTTTAGCAGTAAATAGTGTTTTAATTGATATTACAATGCCCAGCAATGGCCTTAATATATCAACCACTTCCCTACTTAATTAAATTTTTTATTTTTAGTTGACGCTATAATGCGTATGTATTAAGATAAAATATTTGACAGTGGCAGTTCTTAAACGATTACATATTTGGATAGCTAGATCTTAGCTACATAACTCACAAGACTTGTCCGAGATTAAATATCAAGTTACTGTACAAGTAAAATACAACTAGTGACATATGAGCCCAGAATCATATTAGGCCCGATATGGACGATTTTGTTTAATTTACATATGATGCCCGAGCTTACAATTAAAATAAAAGTAGATTTGAAAAATGTAGACTCATTAATATAATGTAGAACAAAATGTAAAAGCTTTTGTAGCTTTCCGATGACAAGTACAAAACAACAATTTTTGTGAATTCTTTTTCAATTGGAAAGTTGTGCTAAATGCTTATTCTGAGCTCATACGCAGCGAAAAAAATTATTTTTGGAATATAAGCCAGTTATATTATGATTGTACCGCTGGCCTATATTGTGAAGTGTATCAAATAGTTTGTGAAGTTAAAATGAAGTATAGAATTAATAGTATTTAATATAACATAAATGCTGTAAGATAAAAAATAAGTTACACATTAAAACAAGAACATTAAGCATTTTATTATTTATTGTGCGAGGCTGAACTCGTTATTTATTATTATGTGTATTTAAATATTATTCAAGAAGCTATAACTTTTTTTTTTCCATTTCGAGCTTTTCCAATTATAATCTTTGCTTGTCTTTTTCAATCTATTCTTTCTTTTTAGCCATACTATACCAACGTTTTTTACTTACCCATCGTACATTAGAACTTTCATTTTCTCTAACATATTCATCTCTATTGGTTGGTACGGGTGAGGTACGATTTTGCGATTTCTCAAAATTTATAGAATATTCTGCAGAATATATACAAGCATTATTTGGCTTTATACTCAGAATCTCATTTAATTCGTTAAAACCCTGAAAATTTGATGTTGATACACCTGTGCCATTTTTATCTTTTGCTTTAGCATAACTACGGACTAACCTATTCCATTTGTTTTTATTTTATCGATTATTGCATTATATTCTCGATTACTACGGTCTTCAGTAACATTATCAAGAACATATTTACGTGTTTGTGGATGATTCAAGATGCATTAACCATAAATTGTGAATCGCTTATAACTGATGTAAATGCGTCTTGTACTAGTGCAGTGGATATAACGACTTCGATGTGTTTTCCAGGTTTATTATAGAATTTAGTGTGCACCTTGGATGAAATAATAATGAATTGACGAAATGTGGTTCTATTGTGTAAAATTTGATTACTTAAATGGTTTTAATACATTATACTTATTACCTTCATCAACTCCTTAAAATCCCTCTCTTTTAATTGTAACTTATAATTTTCCATTTTAATAATGTTAATTCTATGCTATTTTGGGTTAATTAAAAAAATATCGATACAATAAGTTGTAAAATCTCGATTATATTGATCCTAGATGTACAAATAAAGAGTGTATTGATCAAAACTCATGAATTTACAACCTGCAAAATATATATTGTACATACAAATATATTTCACATTTAAAACTTATATCTTAACTGATAACTTCAATTAGTAATTAACTTTAAAAAGACTGATTATTCGTGAATATCTAATATAAAATATTGAAATAAATAGAATAACAATTTAATTACTTAAAGTTGCTTTGACTTTTACGTAAGCCTGAACGACGATACATGTAAGAATAAGAATTAGTCTGACTGTTACGGCATTGATAAACAATATAGGTATTGGGTTACGTTCAGAACAACACACTACTATAGGAGGTCACATTTTAGGTGTGAGAACGCCTCCTTAAGGTATTAATTGTGAGTAACAGATGTATCTCGAAATCTACGTATCGTAGAAAATTGAAATTTTGTATTTACGTTTACTGCCTTCCTGACAAACGGGGGCAAAAATGTAGTTAAAATCGAGTGACAAGAAGTGCTACTTCATTCTTCAGATTTTTAAGATTTTGCGATTCTCTCGGAAGCGACTTTAACAATTTTTTAAAACACTACGGTTCTTATGTCTTTGATGACCTTTTACGTGAACTCTTCGCTGTCTCTAAAAACATGTGCTGCATTAAGTTATCGGAGAAAATCTCTGAAATTAAGCAGTATTTTGTGTGTTAACTTATCCAACAGAAATGGTGTGTATGTTCCTAGGTACAAAGCCAACGAAAAATTGAAGCTACTGGAGTTACAAGATCTATAAAGTGTTATATGTTTTTGCTTTTTAATTTCGAAAACGATATACAATGTCGACTCAAAACAGGAGCACTAACAATCCAAAGCACGCAATAGCTAGAGAGAATTATATAGGAACGTCAATAAGTCTCAAACAAACTTTAAGTAGAAATAAAGCTAATAGCGTTTCCGATTTGCTATATTACACCAGTGCAGTGCACATTAGCAGTTTTCCTTTTACAGAAAAAAGTACAATATTTTCAATTTTCCTAGTTTTGAACCTATTTTATACAAATATTGTGCGGTAAACCTGATAATGTCTTATATTAACTAAATGTCATTAAATTTTACTACAGCGGGAGGTTTATACAAGTTTTAACTCCCCTATAGTTTAAGTGAGGCTGTTATGCATAAGCCGGCGTGGTAGGGGTTTATTAAAGTAAAAGTATTTAATCTTGTAGCAAATTTGGGAAATTTATAAAATAACATATACACATACAAAAATACAATTTCAATTATGTAAAATTCATAGGTTTCAAAGGACCACGACAAATTAGAAGCTTGTCGAAGCTTGCTACGGGGAAATTTGAGATTTAGTTGCAAATAACTAGAATTTGATATAAAACAAGACACAAACAATGAAATACAAGACGTAATTTACTTACCCTAATCCATGCATTCTTTCACTTGCAATTAGTTGTCAGATTTCGTGCTTTATATCTGGAGGTTGAAAGTTGCACAATAATTATGTTATTGAATACGACACGAAATGGATTTATTTTATGTTGTAATTAGTACAATTGGGGTTTGATTTGTAATGCCATTGTTGGCAATACTGTTAACACCACAGCGAAAGTGATAATTGGGGTGTGTTAATACGTACAACACCTAAGCAAGACTAATGACGGTTGCAGGTTTAAATGCAATGAAAGTCGGTAGTCGCGAATTGAGCAACGTTCAGTAAGAACTAAAATACTATGCTTCTTGGAAGCGTTCAAGAAAAATGTACAAAATTAAAAATGCAAATTAAAAATACGTAAATATATAAATAGGGTCAAAATATAAATTAAATATACACAGCTAGCGCAAACAAATGGAAAGGAGCTAACATGTACAATACCCCGCAGTGCATATAAATCGGAAACGCTATAAGTAAAATTAAATTTTGCATCATTAGCATTAGAAAAGATCAAGGAATAGCTGTAGAAAGTGTGTAAAGCTGTGCGTATTTTAAATATTGTAAAGAAGTTGAAAAACTGAATAGAGAGGGACGTGCCAAAGTTATCATATTATGAATCAGCATTTACACAACAAGGTATTGCACCAACAAAGATGCTTTTGACAGATTTGGTTCTTTTATTTTTTTGCGCTTATTTTCATTCATTGAGTATGTATGGGATCTATTATCTTGGGAATTAAACAGTTATAATGCAGTTTTTCTAATTTTAGTACTATAGCCACAACCAAAAAGCACTTTATCTAGAAGCACATATTAAGTTGCCCTTGAATTTAGTAAAAATTGTCATTATTGCTTTTAAGTTCAGATGTACCGTTAGTTGCAGTTATTAAATATTTAATAATCTTGTTTTCCACTACCTTGCCTTGTTGCAAAATTTCTAGCTGAAAATCAATATTTTACTTGAACTAAATATCGTTGTTTGTAATATCATCAGGTGTTGAGTCAAAAAATGTCCACTTCTTATTAATTCGTAAACCACAAGCAAATATTTCAGTTAGAAATTTTTCAGAAAAACACATTTTAGCCTTGTCGTCGTTATTTTTACCCCAATAGGCAGCTGAATTTAGGAAAAAATATTCCTTATAAAGAATAATTTCTATTGCCGAAGCATAACTAGTTCCTGAATTCATTTTAATTATTTTTCTGATATAAGATGAAGTTATTAAATTTAACCTAGTTTGTTTCTATTCCTCACTATCCGCTTGAAGTAGAGTTCTTTTCTCTATTTCTTCAAAATCAGCATTAGATTTATTGAATAGGTCTTTTAAAAAGTCTTCTTTTATACTGTTGTATGTATCTTCATCCACGTTAGGGTTTTTACAATAATTTCCGTAATCTAAATTAAGTGTTGCTTTTTCATTACAAGGTAACCGTTTTTTAGTTGAGTTTCTGTTGAGAAACCTTTAGTCGCTTTTCCTCGTTTGTTTTTAATATTTTATTCGCAACTATATGGTAAGGTATTATTTTCTAACTTTTTAGAGGTTTAAAAGTGAGGAATTGTTTACCGGCTGGAAAGTAGGCACTTTCGAACCGGTTGGAAAGTGCTTAGTTTCCACCCGGCAAATTCATGGTAACAATTGTTATTTTAGATTTACTACGTGTAGTTATTATCAATCACAGCAAGTGTCAATAAATTGCTAAACACATGTCATTAATTTTATGAATAATGTTAAATTTTGAAGGGTATTTTGAATGATTGTGAATAAAATAGTATATAAATCTCGGCGAAAGTATCATTTCTCTCTCGAGAAATAGTTCATATCGGCCTCTGTGAAATATTTTTTTCTCTCTCAGTGAAATGAGGTACTTTCCGCCTCGATATGTAATATGCCATTACCTGGACTTTAATCGTTATTTAAATATTTTTGAACTGTATATTATGGTCGAGGAGTATTTTCTGCTGCAACTGCGGCGAATGATGTAGCTTAGTAACACCATTTCAAAGAGTAGTTAACCCTTTTGCGGCTGATTTTTGGAAAATCATGCACTAAATTGTTCCACTAAATTTGTGACTACATTTTCAAATAGCTTTCTAAAACTGCGCTAAAACTCGCGCTGATTCTATTATTTTTTCTTCAGTATGGAACAGTTTTAAATCCTCCACGTAATTATAGCTGTCAGGTTTAGTTTTTTGCTAAAAGTATTTTAATGCAGAACAATCTTTGTGTATATTGCGCAACAAATGTTTTCTACGTTCTATTTTTTGCACTATACATATTTTATAATAACAATAATATTAAACTTTATTGACGGACATGCATTTACAAAGTTGGGGATAAGCTATAATTAATTACATATTTAGAGCATTTCTTAAAGAGTTCTTAAAATTATTAATAGATATACCAAAATAGTCTAAATTATTATGTGTATAAGCCAATTTACAAAATCGATCATGTGAAGAATTCATACCGTAAACAGCTCGGTGGTATAGAATATAGGTGGAAGTGATACGTAAATTACAATTTTTTGCATTTAATGCAAAGCTGGCTTGCATCTCTGCAGGTGTGTATCTTGTTGGAAGCTGTTAAATAATTTTAAATAATTGTTCTATTACGTCATTAATTTTGCGGGATTTTTGTCTGGTCTTAGAATTGAGGTAGGCAAACTAGTTCCAAATATATTGATCTTTATCAACCAGCCCAGGGTTATGATCCTTCTAAACAATGGACTCTAAACTTAACCTTACTTATTTACCCAAAGAGAAAATTAACATAATTTGTCTATTCAAATATTTACGTGACACTTCGTCGATCTCAACAGTATTATGTGATTAACGAGTTTATTATATTTCACCAAATAAGAACTATAAGCTTTACGCTACATTTATTTAAATAAAAACAATTAAATAAATTTTAAATCAACAATATTCTCATTTAATTTTACTGGACATAAATTTTAAAGAAAATATTTAATATTTACAACCCCTCCGGTTATTTCTCAATACAATTCTGTTATGACAAGTTGTAAACAAGATTTTAGTACAACGGTATTGTTTGCATTCGAGAAAGAACTTCTGGTTCTTTAAAGTGTTTATTAAAATAAAACAAAATTTGAAAAATTAAACTAACGAGCATGAAGCACTTTGATTTTATTTGTTTTCTGAGAGTTTATAAGATATTTTGATAAATACACTTATAATTTACGGTGAGAATGTATTTTCTTCGATTTTAAATACTTTAGGCTTCCTTCTGGTTATTCTATTTCCAGGTCATCTGTTTTAAAGGATTTATGTCCTTTTAAGTTCCCATTCAGGCTAGCTGTACCTCTGTTGAAGTGCTTAATCGAATGCTTCTTTGTTTTCCCACTGTACCTTAGGAAATTTCCATTTACGTTGAATAGTAAACTTCTGTGCTTTTTAATGCCACGATCATCTATACGTGTCACAAGGTAAGACGATTTACATTTCTAACTTCAGCGGATTTAACTTGTCTTCCCCTTGCTTAATTCAACATCGCATTCACTAGATGATGCTTCTTGCCTGTTCTGGTTTTTTGTAACATTCAGACATTCCTTCACGATTCTTTTATTACCTAGTAGGCATCTATAACGTTCCCAATTGGGTCCTACGTCCCCTAAGGTTGTTAAAATTGGCAATTCCCTGAATAAACTGATTTTCTTCGGCCACCATGGAGTAGGTTCTACGATTGCGTTAAATTTAAGGGAATTAGTATTCAGGGATTGTATTTAGCTGTTCAAAAGTCAATAGATAAACGCGAAGAAGGGTGACATAATCATAGATAAGGGCACCATTTTGTCTTTACCAATAAATAACGGATAATTGATAGTTCAAAATGCTGTTATCATTAATACCGGAAGACAAAGAAGCCAATCTCCAATTATTTATACCTAGGGTTACGTTAATATGTACTTACAGTAACTTGGTTCTTTCTGTGCACGTCGCTGGGTTTCATCCTGGCTCAGGTAGAATTACCACCGATTACCTAAACTAATTAGTTGCTAAAATGGTAACTAGTTCCTGAAAGAAAGTACAGGTTATCACGACGGATCTATATGTAATAAAATAAGATCTGTGCATAAAAATTGAATGTAATAAAAATTAAAGCGCAGGACATACAACTAATAAATTACATGTTCTTCCCAATTGTAAATAACGGCAACAATAATGTTTTATTTCTAAATCAAGGGGCCCTTGTGTTACTAAAAATTAAACTAATCTAAAATGAACAAAAGAAGTGGGCCATAATGACCCTAAATATTATAAATTATTAAAAATTCACAAACGCGGGGTCTTTTAATGATGGTTTTAACGAACTTGACTGGTAGTTCTACGTGATCGGCTGATTTGCCCCAGCCGGAATAATTTAGCGAGGGGGTGGAGATCGATGGAAGTTAAATAAGGGAATATGCCACTTAGTTGGTGAACTGAAGATTGCAGAGTTCCCTGAGGAATCGGAGGTTACAGGCGGCGGTCTTGGATATTCGCTTAATCGTATGTGCAATGCAACCTTGTCAGATTTAACTCCTTAGATTCCAAATTGGCAGGGAGTTGGAATTTGCCTTCTTCTAGAAATTCGCCCTAGGCGGAAATAGATCCCTTAATTCGACATATGGGTACTTTTCAACTATACTTTTTGAATATCACAAAGACGCACACTACTAAAACGTAACTTTACTGGTTTGCTTTACGAGTTCTACTCTTAAACTAAAGTATTTCTCCTTGAAATTGAAGGAGGTAAGACGAGAGGGGTTAATGTATATTTTTAAACTTGACGTATTTCATGCGCGAATTGTTGAATATGTGTTTTTAAGAAAACAATGCTCCTATTTTTATACAATGTAACTTAGGATTTTTGAGCTTTTAACAATTGTTACTCGAATAAAATTATATTACTTATAGATTTACAAAGCGATTATGACTTAAAACTAATATTGGTACTTTACCAATTGGATTTTGTCAATACTACGGGGGAGTATATACCGGGTGCTTTCAAATGAGTGACCAAAGCCGTAAGATTTTCATACACATCGCCCAAATTTCAAATTCTGAGTTCCCTGATCAAGATGGCAAACGTTAAATTTCCGGTTCAAGTTGCGGTTTTTTCCCTTTACGTTTCAATGCTTCAACTCCAATTGTTTTTTATGACACCGGAAAATTGTACCTATCTGTTGGTGGCGTTTTATCCCAAGAATTTGTATGTAAAATGGATCCTTGTAGAATTTCATTTTACATCCCATTGTATTAAAGCTTTATTTTTTTACACTTATTTAAGTTAACGGACGTTCTGTTTGTTACGGAGTACGTTTGAATTTGTAAAATTGTAATTATTTGATTATATATTTTTATAGTTTGCGAAAACTTAGTTTAACTTAATATTACTGGTTATTTTACATTACAACAAAAACATTTATTTAGAAATTTAAGTTAAATGGTAGTTTATTTAGATTTCTAATGTTAGAACAGCGTAATTATTGAATTATTAATTTTGGTGTCTAACGCTGCGCAATTAACAAAGCTATTAAATATTTTAAACACAAGACAAAAATCAAAGAACGAGCGACGTATCTGCAAGAAAGCAAGTCCAAAGTATTGCAATATAACACAGTACTTGTACCTGTAAAAATCGATTTGTATGGGTTATTGTCTAAAATTGTTTTATAGCATCCGTCTGCGATCATTTTATTATAAATAATGTACATTTTTATACTTTGGCAAAACCCCCTATCAATAATGTTAGCTACCATGATCGTAGAAGTACCGTTCAATCTTTGTATTAAAACGCGTTTCAATGCCTGTATTTTCGTAGTGCTGAAAAATGCAGTAAAACTTATCTTTTACACCAGAATTTAAAATGTTGTCCTTTTTTAAACCTAGAATATCACCTGACAAGGAATTGTAATTACTTCCTACCCTATAAGAACGTTTGGCTAAACTTCCATCGTAATCATGGGTTCGCCGCTTTTTGTCAACCGAACTACATTGAATGGTCAGTTAACTTTGTTCATCAGCGGCTATTTTCATAGACATCCACGCTGTCTTCCCACTTCACTATGTGCTTCCTTACAGAAAGTAAATGAAAAGGACAGTATATTCAGCCAAATTAAAAAAATTTAAATTGGTGTGTATTCCCCTCCAATATTCATTACTCTAACAACAGCTGCAGTATCTATATCCAACATTGAAGTCTCATCAGGACAAGTTGAGAACAACTTTTTGAACCCACATAGATCGCATTCAAGAGTGAAAACTGATTGTAATCCTCAATTATATTCATTCCTACTCAAATCTTGTTGCAACCTGTTGGAAACCTAAGTTTTGTGTATATTTCCTCATGCGTTTCTTAAAAAACGACCTTGAGACAAAATTTTATATTAAGATTCAAATAGCAAAATTAATGAATAAACAAGTTTTCATTTTGAATACAAATCTAACGAAATGATCATGCTTCAAGGTCACATAAATAGTTCCAGCAGAACATCTTAGAATGTGATCGAGCCGCAAAATCCGATTTGCTACAAATACGTGCGTCTTACATTTCCGCGAGTGACCGCGAAATAATTTCAATTAAATATTGTTTAATAAACCGAGTGTATATAAAATATTAATTGTATTAATCAAGTAAAACTTAAAAATAAAGAAATATTATGCAATAATCAATATAGCAATTAACTGTTCAAATATAAACCAGAAATTGCAACCGAAATAAATCAGCTAACATAAAGCAAAATTAAAAACCGTACGCAATTAAATAAAGAATATTATTTAGAATTGCACAATATTTCGAAACCCATAAATAGTTAATCAAAGCATTCAAATAATACGCTTATCAATAAGTGTAAGAATGAACAAGCGTTATCAGCAACGTTCGAGGAACAGAGAATGGTATAACCAAATTCTATATATAGTAACGAAGCTTTCAGCGAATAAGGTACTTCTCGTGTGTCCGCGTATACATTAGCACGAGGGAACTGCATTAAAGCTCGTGCCTGCATTATCACTGAGAGATATAGTATACCCATGCCCGAGTTAATATGAGAACCGAGATAATTTTAATGCATTCAAAAAGCGCTTTGTCAAATTGCAAAGAACGCAAAACCGTCCGCTTCTATTTAGTTATATTATAAACTGTTTCCGCAGTATTTGAAACTGTACAATTTGTTCAGACATCCGTAAGGGTGGAACACACCCGTTAATTACCAGATCATATAGAACTTATTGTTGGAAGCATCTGAGTTGTCTTTGTAGCGAGAGGTTTCCGACGAAAAGATTTAACTAGCACGCTCGCATTTCGTGTTGATTTTGTTGCACATGTGCCAGTGTTGCTAGAAACCGCAGTGCACGTCGCCGCCTAGCGGCCCTGTGTTGTCCTTGTAGCGAGGGTTCGTTCGACGCTTGCGAATTCTGTTCTTTGGTATTTTATCCCTTCGAGTGACATTTGTCGCGGACGGGGTAAAGGATTATTATTCGAACCACTAAGACTGTTTTACGAGTGTTGTCCGTTCACCAGCGACACGAACATGCTCTCACTTAGAAAGATACTAGACTTGATCGATACCGCTGTAGAAGTAACAGGCGAACATAAAAGTTCGAAGGGACGTTCATGCTTTCTTGCGAGGCCACAAAGTGACGCCTAGTACTAATTAACTTCACGTCGCGACACCTCCAATTAAACTGAAAGCTCTCGTTTGGAACAAACCGAAACTATATTTAGTTATGTTTATTAATTATTACCTCCTGTAAATACGTATTTAATGTACGAGACGTTAATTTAAATTATTTGTAAATATTTTTATTTTATTACTGTGAATAAAATTACTTTGAAGGTTTTACATATCTTGTCATTTCCGCCGATCATTATCCTTAAATTTCAATTACCGAAAGGTCGTTTCACATAAGGAGTCGCGACCTATTTCAGTGGTCGCTCCGTTTTAACGCATGGCTTGCTTAAGTATAGGACAGCCAATTGCGAACCGTACCAGGGGGAACTCCAATAGCAACTGAAACCCATCGTCTGATCAAAGCAACCCGGCCCCAAATCGATGAGCAAACCCGGCTGCAAAAATTTAAATAATTTTTCTCAATCCCGTGACTCAAAGAAACCACTTTGAACCGTTACAAACTCACCGAATATAATTATTACTTTATCTTACCCTATATGAAATACAGGTAAAAGAGAAAGTATTGTTTCGACCAGAACGTTCGATGTCGAAATTTTAGTGGAAATAAACGTTTTCGGTTTCCCTAAGTACGAAAATCGTCTTTTGGGAAATTGTTCTCTGTGGGTGTGTGTGTGTGTGTGTGTGTGAGCGCGTGCGCGCGCGCGCGCTTGCGTACGTGCTTGTGTTGAACGTTTATTTTTATAAATCTTCCATACTTGGTATTTTTAAATTTAATTTGAAATTTTTGTTGCGACGTTTTCACTAGCAACATCCTGTATATAAGTTTTCTAAAGCTAAAAGATACAACAAAATTCTAATTTCATTCACTATATTTAGTTCTTAAATTAGATTTGTGTTTTTGCTTAATTCATAATTTTAAATTAAACTTGTGGATTTATGAATAATTAAAATTTTTAAAATCGGAAAAGGCACAAATATCGAAAAATTTATATTTTCATTATTCTACGAATTTATTTATAATTAATTATTAATTACAATGAATCCCGACAAGTGTCGCCGCCTTTTATTCCTTTTGTTATCATATCGTTTTAAAATGCACATGTTGATTTTATCCTTGAACCTGCTAACGCCATAATGCAAAATGGTATCCTTAATGTAATTGTTCGTCAGAATATGCTTTTAAAATTTTAAGAATGTTTCGAACAACCGTTCCTGATTTAATAAAGAAGAATTAGGTTTCTGTAGAAACCGCGGTTTGCGCGGTTAAGTTATGATAATTAATTAACTTCCGTAGTGTACGCCTTTTTTTACTTTCTCTTACCTATATGAAATATAGAATAGAGAAAGTATTGTTTTCGTCCAAAATCTTCTATGTCAAAATTTTAGTGGAAATACACGTTTTGGGGCTCCCTGAGTCCGAAAAATGTGTTTTTAAAGATTGGTCTGGCTGTGTGTGTGTGTGTGTGTGTGTGTGTGTGTGTGTGTGTGTGTGTGTGTGTGTGTGTGTGTGTCGGTGTGTGTCTGTGTGTGTGAACAAAATATCTCGAAAACTAAAAGTCCTAAATAAACGAAATTCTATCTTTGAGTTTATATCCAACCTCGCACGCGACTGCAACAATTTCACTAAAACCTAATAACCGGAAGTGCCACTTTACTCTTGCATTTTTTGGTTTTTCTGGATTTTCTCGAAACTGGCTATAACGATTTTTTTTAAATTTATTGTATTTCTTAGCTATTTAATGCCCTTTGATATAATTAAAACAATTTCTCAAAAACATTTCCGTAAAACTAGTAACCGGTAGTTGCATTGAAGCAATTTATCAGAGAAAATTTCCGGAGTTAAGCAGCCTTTCGCCTGTCCGGTAACTTGGATGGGTGACCGTTACAATTATTGTTTCCAAAATAAA
>JAHWXV010095749.1:0-10717 GCA_024586415.1 Phrixothrix hirtus
CGAATTTTTCGTTTTTCGACATTTTTTCGAAATCGGCTATAACGATTGTTTTTAAATTTATTGTATTTCTTAAACATTTAAGACTCTTTCATATAATCTAGGCGGTTTTCTGTAAATAGGGTAACCGGAAGTACTTTCACTGTTAACTCTAAATACAATAACTGTGAAATTAATAGCTCTAACTTTTTCTACAAAATCAAAAATTTGGTTAAAATCAAATAACCGGAACTACCACATTATTTCTGTCATTTCTAGATAATTTCCGAATTCTTCATTTTCATGGTTTCTGGAAATCGACTGTAACGACTTTTATTAAACTTAGTATATTTCTTAGCTAACTTAATTTAGTTTTATACTAACCAAGGAGTTTCTCTAATAAATTCTTGAAAATCGAGTAACCGAAAGTACTTGGACCATTAGTTGTAAACAACGTTTCTCAAAAAGAAATTATTATAACAAAATCAAAAACTTTATTTACGTTTTATATCGTCTGTACATGAAACGGCAAGAATTTAGTTAAAATTGAATGATCGGAAGTGCCACTTTATTCTTGCGACTTTTAAGTTTTTATCATTTTCTCCAAAGCGTTTTTAACAATTTTTTTGAAACATGCTACGAGTCTTGTGTCCTTCATATCCTTTTACGCGAAGTTCGAGGTTTTCCTGAAAAATGCGTTGAAGCGAGTTATTAGAGAAAATCTCTGGAGTTAAACGAGGTTTTACAAGTCCAATAACTTAAATGTGTGACCGTTATAATTATCGTTCCCAAATTAAACGTAAATAATATTTTAATTATTTGTAAACGTTTGCATATTTGTATACCTATGTACGTAAGAGAAAGTCGTGTGTTGTCTCACACCAGATTTGTAGCATTAGGATTTGTTTAATTATATGCCTTAATACCTTAACTTATATGTATTCACCTGATTAATAATAAATTTTGTTCACTTTGGCTATTCGCAAGTTTAGTGATCCTTCTCATTCTATTCATTTACTCTAAAGTATCATTTTTGCATGTTTTTCCATGATAGTTTAGAGTAATCTAGCTCTTAAATCATAAGACCGTCTAATGAGCGAACTCTACTTAGCAAAACATAGGCTTGCCCAGCGGCGAAGAGTTTGGCCCAAAGTACACTACAGCATAGTCGACTGTGTTGCCTTGAATTTATTCTCATGATAGTATCAAGAGCGACATCCGCCGTTAAATAGTGCCATAGTTGTACCTAGCCGGAAATTGTACAGCAATAGGTTTTATGTACGCCATCTCTAGAAAAGTCAGTAGGTACCTTTGCATATATCTGATCATGGCGAAAGAGTGGCTATATGATTTCGGCGATAAATTCAATTGCTCCATTCATTAAACCCTTGGAGACGTCGATGTTAGATCTCAACATAACCTTTGCTCGTCAAAACAAATCAAATGTGCTTAAACACAACGGTGTTATGTCCTATCGTCGAGGAGTTCCTATGGCTACCGTCCGGCTCCATGATTAGAGCCTTGACACTACCTAGGGCTATAGTACTTGTTGAGCCAGAACACGACGGGCCTATCTTGTTTAGTTGCGGAGTTCCGATAGGCACCTTGCGGCTCCATCATTAGACCAGCTTCATTGTACCATATTATTGCATTATCACCGAAGTTACATACGTATGCCAAATTTCAGCTCAATCGGATGCTAGCAAGTACTTTTAAAACAGATTACAACTTTTGAACAGGACAGACAGATAAACATACGAACGAAGCAAGTTAAATATAAAAGCTTGTAAAAACTCGATCATTATTGCTTCTTTAGAAAATCAATATTTTATAAAGTTTGCCGTAATTACTAACGAAAAAGAAGTATCCTATTCCCTAAATCACTTTCGTGTAGGACATGGAACGTTTGCAAGTGAGATATAAAAATTTCTGTATAAGAGCTCTTTGAACAGAGTCCTTGACTAATATTTCAGATAACTATTCTTCTGGTGCTCCTTTCAGAACTTTTTCTCTTCAAATATTAGTAATTTTAAATTTGGTATCGGATTTGCTGTTTGTATTTTCACACTAACTCTCTTAATCTTTGAAAACCTTGCAAACATTTGTTTATGAAAAAAACATCTTTTAGAATATCTTTCACCAATAGTATTAAAGCTAATGCCGCATTTACATCAGCTAAAACACAGACAAACCATTGAAGTCATTGCAACCATTTTATCAGTACACACGAAGAAATCGCAGTAATAAACTGACAGGCTCAAGAAATGTTTGCTTTAGTTTGTGGCTGAGGCTTCTAATCCCAAAATTCCCTCGGACCTCTTGACTTAAACTACTATCATCATTTAATTGCCGACTACGGGATCTTATTTGAAAAGAAGATATGTTTTTGAATTTTTCACTGCTGAAAGATTTGCCGGCTTCGGGTTTAAACCTGCATTCTTCGGGTGTGGAGGAATACATTCTAACCACTACACCAATCGAAGGCGGCTCAGTCACACTTCTCACCAATTGTAGCATAGTAATATTATTTTCAAAACTGTCAAGTTAATCTAATAGTTTAAACCGGGCCAGTGTTGTGTGCCAAAAAGTAGACTCATAAATTTAAACTGAAAGTGTGATTATCTCGGAAACCATACGTTTGTGGATGTATGTTCATTAGGATTTTTTAAATTCAGCTTGATAATACATGGCGCAGGTACTGTATTGTGCAATCATTGTAGGACACCGGGTATAAGATATTTACATAAATTAACCATATAAATAGTAAGTAGTATTAGTAAATTTTATGGAGGCGCTGTTTGAAACTTCCCATCAAAATATAATTCTAAAGTTCTTAAATTGCTGTTATTTTTGGTTATAGTTAAAATGCTATAATTTGTCTTAATTACTAGAATTCTTGAAAACTTTTGAAAGCTAAGTAGCTTACTATTACTGCTTTTGATTAAATTTATGTTGTCATGAAATTGCTTTGGAAAAAACGACTTATTGCTGCTCGTGTAAAATGCCAGAACCTCTTTTATTTACTACTATTCCAATGGGTTATTTCCGTGCGTTCTCGAATTTTAAATTAAAAATTTGAGACATATTTCGTGTTTCACGGTTTCACTCCGAGTTAGATTTGAGTGATGGATGTTCTAATTTTGAATCGAATCGATACATTTGCGAGATTACGTGTTTCACAAGAATATGTAGAAGCAGTGATAGGTTATAAACTTTAATATTGCAAGTAAACATCTGTCAATATTGATAACAACGGTCGTATTTCGCGGCTGAATAGCACAAATCATGCGAGGCGCTGCACGCAGAGCGCCAGGCACTGGGAAGCAAATCAGAGGCGCCCGCCAATCGGGCATTGATGAACCTAACCCCCTACCCGGAATCCGTGATTGGATGCTATTTATGATAAATTGTTGTTTTGGCAAAGCATTGCATGGTTTTTGTTAACATCGTATGTCAAATAACACAACAAAAAACCGTATACACATAAATTTTGCGTATATTAATGTTTTATATGCAGGATGCATATAATTTCAGTATTATAGGTTTAGTAATTTCATTTCACAAAAGAATAGAATTTATTTATAGTCTACCTACCTGTCAAAGGTCCTGTCTATTGTTGGGGTTCTACTAATTTATTTTGCTTTTATATGAAAAGGTAGTCGATTATAGATATTAAGAAATGTACCAGTCACGTAAGAAAACATTTTTAACATCGAAAACAATCGTATAAAATATACTTATCGGAATTTTTAACTAGTTAATTCGATTTTCGTAATATTTCAAACATTATCGCCCCTCAATTAGGCTATTAATAACCTAAAGCGTGCTCGATAATGATATAATCGCACCGGAATTAAACTCATTTATTACAAAGACGCTGTCATTAGCAGCAATCAATCTGTGGTAATTGTTTAATAACCCCCATTTATGCTACCGTTTTAACGTCATTTATTAGGTAATTGACTTTTATATCTCTCATACTTAATTTCAACTTTACTTTTAACAACTAAAGTTCAGTAATTTAATTACATTTAATATTCTTCAACTTCTGCATTTTAATTAGCAAACGAGCCATTAAGTTTCTTAGTTAAAGGACCCAGTCAATAGATTTCGTTGAATTAACAATATTATTAACAATATTATTTTTTATTTCTCTGCACTATAGAATCGTCCTTTTAGGAAAGGCAATAAAAATAATACACCATCAATTCTTTATATTGTATTGATGTATTAAGGTAATTACGATTCCGCTGATAACAACGGTAACTTTAGTACGAAATGTTATTAAAACCACAATTTCAATAGAAAAGTTGTTAAATATAAAACTGCATTAGGGCATTTGTTTTAAGGTTTATGAACTCATAGAACAATCTGCCATTAGCATTATCCAGGGTGTGATGGATTAACTAGTCAGCTTTTAACGATTTTCCTAATCAATTTCTATTCCGAGAGAGTTATAGATTCTCGAAGTTGAAGAAAAAAGTCCTTTTAAAATAACTTTTTAACCAAAAAAGCAAACGTAATAATTTTTGGTAGTTGATAGTTGTCCTATTAGTTGCATAAATTATACGATTTTCATTCAATTTAATCTTCAGGAAGATTGTCATAAGAGGTCAATAAAGTGTTAAAGCTTATGCAACTTCTTTATTTGTAAAAAGGCAATTTTATAAAAATAGTAACTAAATGGAAATTTTTAATCTAAACCTTTTTTGTCTCTTAAAAAATTCGTTTAAATGGATATTCTTAGAGAAAAAAATTAAAAACCGAAGTCAGTTTCTAATAAAATTAAAATGAAACTTTAAAACATAATAAACTTTCTACGTGATATAATCAAACAATTACACATGTAGAGCAAGTTGTTTACTATTGTAGTTCTATTTTGTAGTATTTCTGTTGCAATATGAATCAATATTCTAATGTTGAAATGACCAATACGGTTTTAATACCTGGTGAGTATGGCGAGAACGCATCAAGACGCTATCTATTAAAGGTTCCAAATCATGTAAGGCCTGAAAAGATAACGTTTTGGCAGTCGCACAACGGCTGCGCGAACAAGGTACTTTACCAAATATACGATGTAGTCGTGGAAATATTTTAACTCCTGAAATTGAAGAAGACATTTTAAATTGAGTTCGCTATCATCCCAATGATAGCTTAAGAAGAATTGCTATTAGGTTCAACGTTTCCCAGTATATGGTGTTTAAACTGTTGAAAGTACGATCTTTTAGACCATTTCACTATCGAAGAGTACAAGGTTTACTGAATCCATAAGATTTTGTAAGCAGAAGTGCCAAATAGTTGAAGATCTACACTTTTTAACCAAAATAGTCTTTACAAATGTAGCTACAGTTGCAAAGGATGGGATTTTCAATCATCATGATATGCATTTGTGAGCCCAAGAAAATCCTCATGCTACAATTGAAAATAATCATCAATGCGGAATTTCTCTTAACGTTTGAGCTGGTATTGTTGGTAGCCATTCATTAGGTCTTGTATTTCTACCTCAGTAGTTAAATGCAAAATATCTTAACTTTTCAAATTATGCTTTGCCAGAAATGTTAGAAGATTTAGTTTATCGAATTAGACAAGGTATGTGGTATCTTCATGATGGAGCTCCGCCACATCATGCTCATGGTGAAAAAAAGTGTCTTTTAGAAAATTATCCAAGGCGATGTATTGGACCTGACGCTCCAGTTTTTTCGCCGCCTTAACCCTTTGAACTTTTATTTTTGGGTGCATTTAAAATTTAAGGTGCCTATTTATAAAATAGTGGATCTCCAAAATACGATACAACACTTCTCCGATGAGATAAAGTGTTCAACAAAAATCGTCGGAATAGTTCGAAGTTATATGGCAGAAAGAGTTCAACAGGGTAACGATACAAATTGTTATAAGATCATACTTTGTTCTTTGATTTTTTCTCGTTACTTAATTATTAGTTATTTAGTGCAAATAAAATTACTCTGCTAGTAATATTTCTTATTCGAAAAGCAGTGCTTTTAAAAGAGAATAAATTTAGAATTAGAGGTGTAGATTATAAGTAACAAGTGTTTACTATGTTTTAAATTTTTTTAAAATTTTATTAGAAACTCGGCTACATTTTTAATTTTTTTCCCGAAAAATGTTCATTTAATCTAATTTTTCGAGACAAAAAAATTTTACATTGAAAATGTTCATTTAGTTACTATTTTTATAAAATTATCTTTTTGCAAATAAAAACGTTCCATAATCTTTAACACATTGATGACCTCTTATAGTCATCTACTTTAAGTATAAATTGAATGAAAATCGTACAAGTTTAATTGGTTAATTCGTGGCACCCTGTATATATTTTAAAATTAAACAGATTAATTACTATCATCAAGAGGGTTTAATTAAATATAAGCAAGGTAATTTAAATAATATTATCAAGAACGTTTTTAAAATATAGTGAAATATATATATGTTTTATCTCTTTCTTATTAAATAAAAGTAGAACTTAGTGTTTTCCTTTTTTACCTATACACTGATGAGTAGCTCCAATTAAAACCATCCAACAATGAGCATTAACAAACTCCTCAGCTTAGTTGCAATTGTGAAATTATATTTTTGCACGATTGGGCACTTTTTTTGATTTCTACTATTGGTTATTAAACCAGTAAGTTGTCCCTGTTTCTCCAATTGTGTCGCTCATAGTTATTTACGTAAGATTCCAGCATCGGCACTAATTTACTCTGCGTTGCTTGTAGTTAAACGTTTATATTTCAAACTGTAAATTTAAAAACCCTTATTGTCCTATTCTTAATCTCCAACTAAATGTATCCGCGAGATAGTTACATTAATGACCACTGGATTTCATGGACGATATCTGTAAGTTAAGTTAAAGTTAACTAGAAAAGAAAAACCGACCGTTAATTAATTTTAAATTATCGATTAGGTGCAAAACATAAACAACGCAAGCATGTAAGTTCCTTTACATATCCCAGAAAATTAGAGGTGCTCGGTTCCAAATGTTACTCTCGACATGTAAACTTCACTTTCCGCTCTTTTTGCTTGATATACTATTATTAATAATTGTCAACTTGCTCGTAAAGTGAATAGATAACTTGCTGACATATAAAAACAATTTACGACGCAAGTAGAACATGGGAAGAGGTGAATACTATGGGATTGGGATAAGGTGTAAGGCAAGTATATTTAATATCCCATGATTTGACTATGAATATGAAAGTTACTATTGTATATGTACAATGCGACGGGTGAGCTGCAGAGAATTTTGAGTAAAGTCGATGAAGTCAGCGTGAGTATATATCGTAAAATATTTATGCTTAAGGGTAGAGTAGCTGGTGATTGTGCCAGATCGAAGCGGCTAGCCGCCAGTGGTAGGTGTTTTAAATAGTACGCTTCGAAAAAAGCGGTTCATTTTAGGTTCTCAGACCCTATTTTAGAAAAATAACACATGATATACAGGGTGTTCAGGATATAAGCGCATTACTTTAACAACAGATACATCTTAACATGCAGAAACATAAGTTTTGAATTTTTGTTGCGGACGATTACGGGTGTTAGCACACCAAATCCTACCGGCTCAGAAGTACTATAACGTTTCAAATGCCTTTTCGAAAGGCTCAAATTATTCTGTTTGTAAGCACCCATAAATTGATGAAATTTCCAACGAGTACACACTCGTTGGTGATTCGCGACGACTTCTACCTTTTTGGTACAGTGCAAGAAGAGCTGCGTGGATAGATGGTCCCTTCGGATGACGAGGTTGCTGAAATAGTGCAAAAGCGTCTACGCAGTTGGTCAAAGAGCTTCTTTCAGGGCGGAATTCATCTATTTAGTTTAGAAACTTCGCATCTAGTAAATATAAATGAATTATTCAATTATGTAAGTACGTTGTCTAACACAACAATAAGCTGTTAAAGCTATTAGTTAAAATTCTCATATTGCTTATTGCTTTCGCTGATCACGTTGTATGGTTAAGTATGTTAAATTTTTTTTCCTTTTAAATATTTTTCTATATTCTGCGCTATTCTCAGTAATACGTACGTGTGTGCGGGAGGGCGTGCGCGCGTACGTATTTGCATTATACCACTTACTGCAATACTGCAGCACACATAATATTCAATTTCTTTGCATCTATTTTATTCTTTGATGTCTTCAGTATTATATACTTGTCGGACTCCGTTTAGATATAGATTTCTCTACCTTCTAGTGTATAATATTACTGTCCTACATCACTGTATGTGAAGTTAGGACTTTTGAATTTCGTAACAATATAACTTTTTTCTTTAGAATTATTGTTTGTTAATTTTACTGCAGTTTTATTGGACCCATTCAAAATTAACTGGTTATGCTGCTAAATGTCTTTTTATAATTATTTATGTTCGCTTGGGTTCCATTTCCCATTATTGTTATGTATGTAACGAATTCATAAATTTTAAAATTAATTAAATACTTTAATTTCAAGGAGAACAAAAGTGAGGGTTGTAACCCAAAACTAAAAACACATTTAATGGGACAATAATGATAGTTTTCAAGATATTTTTGTGATAATTATTTAATCCTACCGAAGAATGCTTATTTTTGTTCTAAATATTAGAGTAAAATCATTCTTCAAATTAACCGAATTATTTAAATACAAATTTTATCTCTGACGTCATGTGAGATTTTCATATAAATAGCATTCATTATAGATGGGGCAATGATTGTAGAACAATTTTTGTCGAGTCTCCGATAATAGTCATTGTAATAATGCCCCAGATAGTAAATTACACATTATCTTGAAGACTGTTGTCAAGCTCGCGATAGCACCTATCTTCTTCCATGTAAAAGAAGTTTGAGTGAATTGGCACATTAAGAGAAAAATATTGCTTCCGAGTTTTTTCATATCCAACAATACAACGTTAAAGAAATATTTAAATCCATTCAAAATTAAGATAATATGTCTTCTAGATATTATTAATCGTCATTTACAAATACAGTGTGTACACTATAAGTGTAATTGAACAAAAATTTGTAAATCTCGTTTTAATGTTTTGGGATACCTCCTTCCTTGGCCTAAAAAGAATCTCATGCACATTTTTAGTCTTAAAAATTCAAGACGGTCTTGACAATTGAGAAAAAATTATTTTATGTTAAAGCAAAGTGCCATTTCGGTCAATAAAACAGCAAAATGTTATTAAAAAAGGTTTTCCGGGATACGAAATTATGCTTACATCAAATATCAAAACGTTAACCAAATCAGTATTTGATATAATTTCTTGCATTGTAACTTGGAGGGGCACTATATATATTGTGAGCCTAATAATAAAGAAACAATAATTTATCATTAAAAATTGATTTATTGTTTTTCAAAGTATTCGCCCTTATGATGTATACTCTTTTTCATTCTTTCAAACCAATTGTCAAAGCATTATTCTCATTCTGTTTGAGACATCTCTAAAACATAGTTTTTGGACGAATCGGTGGATACTTCCCCCGCATAAAACCGTTGTCCACACAATTTATTCGTGACGTTCGGGAACAAAAAGAAGTCATTGGGTGCCAAATCAGGACTGTACGGCGGATGACCTATTAATTTAATTTTTTGAGTGTTAAAATAATCGGTTGTTAGACGAGATGTGTGAGAGTTTGCATTGTCGTGATGCAGAATGATCCTACGGCACTTGTTTGTTTTCCTTATTTCTCTGAAGACTTCCTGCAAAAAAATGATAGCGTACAATTTAGAAGTGATCCCTTCCCGTTGCTGCAAATACATTGTTGCCACATGACCAATTTTTCTGAAAAAACAGGCAACCATTTGTTTCGAAATACTTTGGGCGCTAACAAATTTTTTTTGGGTTTAGTTCACCTTGAAACACCCATACAGTCAACTACTGTTTAGTTTCCGGCTCATACGCATATATCTATGATTCGTCACCTGTTACAATATTATTTACATCGTTTGAAGTGCTGCCATTGTATTTCGTAAGCATTTTCTTCCACCAATCGACACGTACGTCCTTTTTAGATGTTTTTAAATTATGTGGGATCTAACGAGAACAAACCTTTTTCACGGCTAAATGTTCATTCAATATTTTATATATGCTGACCGAAATAATGTATAAGGCTCCCTCAATCTCACCGTATGTCACATGACGATCTTGCATTATCAGTTTTTGTACAGCATCAATGTTTTTTGGCACAAAAATTGATTTTGGACGACCCTCACGACTTTCTTCGGTGAGCGAACGGCGGCCACGGTTAAACTCATTATACCAGCGTTTCACAGTGGCAAAGTATGGGCTCCATCGCCAAAAGTGGAAGTAAATTTATCGACGCACTTTTGTGCGTGGCAATTTTCAGGTCACTCTAAATACCACTAATCATGTTCAAATGTCAATGTTTTGGGAATAAGATTATGTTTAAATATGTCAAACTTTCCATTACAAATGTTAGATGGCATCTTAGACACGCTGTGTTACCAAGACTCACAATATAAATAGTGCTCCCCTCGTCTAATAAACAATAAAACAATTTAATGTATCCTTTACTTTATTAGTAATAATTCAATTGTTTTTAGTTACTATGCGATTTTTCATTAATTAAATTGAAAATTCATTGTTTATTGTTTATTGTAGTTACATTACACGATTATAAATCAAATACTAGTTCAGCCAAAGTGATCCGATATTTGTGAAATTTTACATATATTCATAATACCATATTCTGAACAACTATTTTTAATAACATTTTCCCGTATTATTGACCGAAATGG
>JAHWXV010095939.1:0-16793 GCA_024586415.1 Phrixothrix hirtus
ATGGAGATATATTTGAACAATTTCTTTAGTTTTTTTGTAGCTACAGTGAGTAACTTTAATATTCGGTTAATACCAAATTTAACTTTTTGAAGGAATTTATAAAAAGAAAAGCAATTTTTGTATTGTATAATGAATATAACACAAACTACCCCTTATTTTAAGTATAGAATGGAATAAAATTTAAAAAAATAATGAGATTTTGCGATTTTTTGAAAAGAAAGTTTGCCGGTTTTTTTCGAATACCCTGTATAAATTTGTAAAATTTCAATTAAGGTATTTGATATATCATAGTTCATCAAATAAGTACATAAAACTTTGTTTGCTTAAGTTATTGCACGTAATAGAAATTTGGTTTCCTGTGGAACACTGCAGAAGCTTATTTTTATAAATAAATTGCAATATTTCAAAAACGCCTAATGCTAGAATAAATTTTGTTAAACAAAGTCGCCTTAAAAATAGCTTAGAAATACATATCAATAATAAAAATTACTATGTTCCATTTGAAATAAGGAAGTTCATGTCTATTTCCGGTATAACCGGAAGTAGTTGAAATCTGAAAATATTTTATGTCGATTTCGCCTGACATAAAACCCTCATGTGGAAAGCCTTAAATTTCAACTATATTAATTGTCCATATCCTTTTAACGAAATCTCGTCGTGGGATACCCTGTATACCCAGTTCTTCAAATGAAAGTTATGACTTTGAAGAGGGCCTGGCTACGGATGAAGAAATTGCGCGGGATATTTCAGAAATAGAGCCGATAAAAGACGATATTTCTAAACCAGGTAACATTGATGATCAAGCGGAATTCGAAATTTTATGGACAAGAGCTGATTTTGTTCCACAAGTACATGCATTCTACAGTTGCAATAGTGTAATTACTAACAGCAGCTTACAGGGAAAGACGGAAATGGATTTTTTTAAATTCTTTTTACAGAAGAAGTTGCTGCAGTAATTGTAGTGGAAACTAAAAGTTATGTAGTACAACAGAATGCACGACAATGGAAAGATATCAATTTGTCCGAATTTCTTGTATTTATTGCTTTAACGATGCTGATGCCAAGAAATAAAAAGTTGGACATGAAAGAATACTGGTCAAAGGATAACTTGCTTTATTCCCTATTTTTGGAACGAAAATGCCTAGAGACAAATACTTGTAAATTCAAAGATATTTGCATTTTTGTAATAATGATAATTTTCCACCAAATAATCGTCTTATTAAACTCGAACGTGTATTAAGACAAATAAAAGAAAGATTTCATACTCAATTTACTCCATCGCAAGATCTGGTTATAGATGAAATCTTGGTACTGTTTAAAGGTATATTAAGCTTCAAACAGTACATAAAACCTAAAAGACATCATTTCGGAATAAAGCTATACCTCTTATGTGATTGAGAGACAGATATAGTTTTGGATTTTATAGTATATTTGGGTAAAAGCACTAGTACAATAATGGAAGACAAACAAGGACTGGGGTTAGCGGGTGCTGTAGTAATCAAACTCTTGGAGCAGTACCTCAACAAAGGACATTCTAATTTTCTAGATAATTATTATAGTAGTCCTGTCCTATCAACTTTTTTGTTTAAAAATAAAATAAATTCTTGTGGAACAGTTCATCTAAATATGAAACATATGCCGACATTGGAGGGGAAACTAAAAAAAGGAGAAGTTTTGTGGAGTACTAGTAGTAACCTGTTGGTACTGAAGTAGAAGGATCGCCGTGATGTACACACGGTATCGACAATGCATCCAAACGAAATGGTAACTCTGATAAAAATAGACCGTGTTACTAAAGAAAATATTCAAAATCCTCATTGCGTTGTGGAATACAATAAAAAGATGGGTGCAGTAGATCGGTCCGATATGATAATTGCTAGCATAAACTGTACGAGAAAATGTCTAAAATGGTATAAGAAGTTGTTTTTCCACGTTTTAGATATTTGTGTACTGAATTCACACGCCATATATTTGATAACAAACACTAGCAATGTACCGTTAGCATAATTTCAGCTAGATGTTATACGTCAATTATTTGAAAGGTTTGTTATTTTCAGACTTTCCATAAATCATCCCATATTGAAACCTAACCTTGGCTGTAATCCGTCACGATTAACGGAACGGCATTTCCCTAAATATGTTCCGGGAACAGAAAAAGAGCAAGAACCCTTCGAGGAGGTGTTTCGTCTGTTCTCATTCAAAGAAAACAGAGAAGAAAAGGAAAGATTCACAATATATGTACAAAGCATGCAACGTTGGGCTCTGTGTGGTACCGTGCTTCGAAATATACCATACTAAGGCTAATTTTTAGTTATATTTTTTTAATTATTAGTAGCTGTACCTACAAGTTTATTTTATCACAAGTAATATTTCCATTGAAGTATATTAAATTTAGTATTTAATTATGTTTATTTTGAAGAATAAATATTCAGCAGTTCAGCAATTAAAAGTTATTTCAACCCAGTTTGTATACTTTAATAGTTTAGCATCTGACGGTTATATCAGATGGTCGTCTTTGAAGCACTGCAATTGTCACCATCTGGTGTGGTACATATATCAGATATGAGACCCGTACTGAAAGGGTTAATAATATAATTAAAATACAAGTTAACACACTACTATCCTCCATCTTTACTCTGCATCTATTCCTAATTTTCTTAACAAAACTAGTTAAACCTCCGGACTCTAGAAGTAAAATTTCCTACAGTATATGATAATATAATTTTTAGTTCTTTAACAATTATATTTTTATTATAACTGCAGAGAAATAGTTGATAAAAAATTTAAAACAAAACTAGAAAATAAAGATACAATTTCTAATCCTTTTCCATTAGTATGTACAATGTCAAAACTAGCTCATTATAAATAATAATGTGTAATTAGTTAAAAAGCTTTTTTTAATAAATAGTAATAGACAAACTAAACACTAATTATACATGAACCATGAAATAAGGAATCCATAAAATGAATAAAAAGTATAAAAATTAATTCCTTAAGTATATAAGCTATAAAAGTGGATTATAGGAATTAATTTACAAACATAAATATATAAATAAGTAAAAAAATGACGCCTATGAATATGGTAACCATAAAATCAATAATTAGATAAATAGCCGTTGCTTGTGGATAAGATAGCTATCATCAACAACAAATACGTGTAACCTATTAATAAGGTTAGCTGTATAAATTTAGAAATAGCCAAAGGGGTTTGTTCAAACAAACTATAAGTCAAAAAGATTTAAAATAAACGTTGGTGCACATGTGTTATTGAATATAACCTTCATTATGGAAATAATTATTTAAATAATACATACATTGTTGCAATTTAAGAAGCTTAAAATAATTGTTTTAAATTAAAATATTTCCATAACTTAATTATACCCTTTTATGTTTTAATGTTTGTTTCAGCCTTATAAGCGTAGCTACTCTAACAATTAACTCCATGTTTTATTTTCATGAATATTGCTGTTTGACACAAATACCCATATTTACATGAAAGAGTGTAAGAATTAAATATACGAACTTTGTAACTGTAATTTTTGTACTAATAGAGCTATTGGTTCTAAATTTTGTAAAATACTTTCCTACGGCATTTGCAATTTTGTAAATTTTAACTGAACATCTACTTTAGTTTTCATAATGCGAGCGTTTAAAGTTCACATTTTTTGATTAAGTTGTGCAATGCGCGCGAATTTTTCGGATATAACATTTATACTAAAACTAAATTTTTCTAATTTCTTTGCAAATTTTAGTTCAATATAGTTATTAGTTTTAATTATGCGCGTGCTGAAGTTTAAACTATTGGGATTATTGTGAGCAACTACTATAATTTTTAAGCTAGAAATGTTACGGATTTTAAATTTTATAAATTCTCTAATGATCTTAAGTATTTAAAACATTTCAGTTAAATATCATATTGTTTTCATTTGTCGTGCGTTTAAAATTTAAATTTTGTGATAACAGAACTGAATGTGAGAGAGTTCCTCGGATACAATCTAAGAAATGAAAATTACGAGTATATCGATTTCAATCTTTGTACACGTTTTGGTTATAGTGTATTCAAGTAACCCTTGAAATTTTCATAAATTGCAATACAAAAATTTAGCATCCAATTAGTGCCTCAATGCAAACGTTAAACCACCTTCTATGGACAAGTGAAGTGAATTATGTGCACTAACGACACATGCGCTCTAAATAAAAATCAGTGCTATGAGAAAACAAGTAATCTATAAAATCGATTCAAACTTCAACGTATTCTATACAAAATCGCCTAGAATTTTTATTTAGACAATTTTGTATTGTATAAAAGCCCTTCGAGTTCTTGGAATATCTATAAAACGTACACCAAACATTTATAGAACGCAAAAAAATTAAAATGACCTCATCTTTTGTATTAAATTTTAAGAAAATAATCATCCCCATCTCTAATTCAAAGTTGCAAAGTTAACAAGTCACCTAGGAAGTAAACTTCACGGATATTAGCAAGTCTAAGTATTTTCTGACGCTACCTCAAAATTCGGCATTCTCCTCACTCTTCCTACTATTTCGACTAATTTGCTCAACTTCAAGCGATAAGAATTTACAAATATTGTCAGCTCTTGCTGGATTTTGAGAACATTGAGTAAAATACTGAGTATTAAATATGCACTGCTATGTACATTACTTATTTAAATAATTTAATTAAAGTAAGAATTAATGTAAAATCATTTAAGAAGTCATTTCCTAAGGGATAAATAGAGTAAAACAGAGAATTATACAAATGCACCTCGTATAATACCAAACATTAATCATTTTAAAAATACATAGTAAAATCATAATATTGAAATAACCTCATTTATTTTAAAAAGATTAGTTAAGATTTAAAAACACACGTTTCAGGGTGAACTGAATATCATGTGCTCATCCGTAAATTACTAAAGTAAGCATACAAATAATTAATGTACATCGTAGCGCAACAACTTAGTCTAAGATTTAACTATACAAATGGAACTATAACGGAATACTTCAAGAAAACTGACGCCAGCTCGATCTTATTAGAAATGTTAGCAAGTAATCTCGTGGGAAATCGATTATTAGTTAACAAGTTTTTAAGCAAGATGGTTCGCAAATAGTAAAGGTTGTGCTCGGAAGTGCCTTGTGTCTTTAATTTCAGTCTTTTAAACTATCCTTGCCTGAAGTTTGATGTTAGATAATTGGGATAATAAATTCGGCGAGAACGAGGCAGACATCTTTCCTTTGTATTTCTACCCGTATGGGGCCGTGAATTAAACTGGACACTAAGGAACAGCTTCCGTGGGTAAATTCCGCAAAGTAAAGAAACATTTTCGCCACAAGTGCTATTCATGTACTTCTCCTTAATTTTTGAAGTAAATCGTCACCTAATGCTTAAATCATCCGTTACCATTGAGTGTTAAATTAACAGCGGTTTGGCATTAAAGTAATTTAATTAAGGAATACAGCTTCCCATTGTCATGAAACAAATGGATTAAAAACTTTTAATTGATACTTTTATAAGGAGTACTGTTAAAAATTCAAGGTTAAGAGGTTTTAATTTGTTAAGAATTTAATTAGTATTAAATATAACAATTGTGTTATAAATATAGATATTTTATTTTAGGAGCTTAGCAAGCATTGGGTGCTCAACAAAAGATTTACTTTCTTTATATATACTCGGATGTGAAATTTTGTCGTCAACGCAAAAAGGACCGCCTTGTACAATTAAGTTTTTAAATAACCGTTTTTGGACTGTTGGGGCTACTTAATCTTGTAAATTAATAAATTACGAACCTGTTTCTCGTTAACTATTGTATATACTGCTGATATTAGAATTTAAAGCATATTTTGACCAACTTTATTTTTGATAAACTTTGTCACTATTACTCTGTGTCATACAGTGCCAATTTAATTACATAAACGGGTTTGTGCTCAATTAGTGTTCTTATTTCAATAGCGTAAATTTTACCGGAACATCAATTTTACAGTGCGCGCTCGATAAGTTTATGTCTGATTCAATAATTTTACTAGTTACAATTTAGAATTCGTCCTTAAATGCTTCACATTAAGTAAAGTTCATTCTAATTTGTTGCACAGCATTAAATAAAATTTAAATTCTGATAGGTGTTTTACATTACTTTCTGTATACAGGTCGTATCAAAAGCCTTGTAGTATCCTGTTCTCGCTGCAACTAGAAATAGACGTGCATCAATAAAGTGCAAATAGGGGGCTTCACTCTTAATTGTCTAATAAATCTAGCAATACATAATATACAGGAGCTGCCATAAGTAGTGAGCACCTTTCACTCACTCTTTCAGTTTTATCACGTATCTGCAGTACCATTCGAGTGTCTGCCTCCACTCCAAAGGTAGGTCTTAATATTTTGACATACAGGGTGTTTCCACGAACTTTACCTGGTAGTAGTATCGACTTGAGAAAAGTAGCGCCCATCTTTTACAGATTTTATCTTATCCTTACAGTGTTCAGCCTCGTAAGTATCAATGAACCATGCCTTGTTCCACTGTAGCTTTGCCGGCCGTGGTTGAACACTCGTGATTTTATTTGCCGCATGCATTATTTGCAGTTTAGCCTGTGACAATATATAGCGAGAACTGCTATTATGTTTAAGGGACGA
This sequence comes from Phrixothrix hirtus, assembly GCA_024586415.1. Taxonomy (NCBI): domain Eukaryota; kingdom Metazoa; phylum Arthropoda; class Insecta; order Coleoptera; family Phengodidae; genus Phrixothrix; species Phrixothrix hirtus. The sequence goes on from JAHWXV010095939.1 coordinate 6,629, forward strand.
TTTCAAACAGTAACCCTATATGAGTGAAATTTTATACTAATTGTACGAGTTTATTATCTCACTTGATCTATTGCCTATTTAACATTATATGTTCTTTTTTACCTAATGAGTATTATAAAATATTTTATAGGTTGTTTTGCAATACTTCATAATTATTTTATATCTTCCTTTCGTAATTTTTTTTAATAATCCATCATGTTTTATTTTTATAATACATGTTGCATCCATAACCGGTTGAAGGAATTATTTACTAGAATAATATTGAATAGTATGTAAATATATATATATATATATATATATATACATATATATATATATATATATACATATATATATATATATATATAATTTTACATAAAATATCAGTATAGCAAATACACATTTCAATGAAATAACCACCATATAAATATCAGATGTACTGAAAGTTCATTACCTTAAAACAATCAAGTGGTTTGTATAAAAATGAAAAGAATTGCTACACAAATGATTTTAAAAGTATTGTCGCTGAGTATGCCATTATTTTGTGGTGTTTGTAGAGCTATAGAGAGTTTTAAACAAACAAAGATGTCTACTATGTAAATATAAACACTTAACGTCATTAGACACAAGGGATTCAAGAATTATAATGCGTGTGCTAATTTCTGTTACAAATAAATCCGGTATTGTGTAGTTTACTATAGTTTCTTATGATTATTTATACACTTACTTGCAATTAACAATTATATTAAACAAAAGTATGTAGTAGTCTAAAAATCGTTTAAAGGTGTTAAAGGTGTTGTGCACACTCCTAACCTTAAAAAATCGTTGATGATACGGTTTACTTTAAGGCTTTCATAAATTATTTAATTTTCACTTCAAACTTTGAAATGGAAAACGAGTCTTTTCAGCGATGCCAGTATACTCGTATAAAAAACAATGTTGCATATGTGAATTACATAATATTTTATAAACATTTGAAGGAATCTATAAAAATATACCCTGAAGTTGTTTTATTCTATTAAATTAATTCTGAATCTATTTTTAATGCTTCTGATAAAAACTCAACTGAAGTCCACAATTTTTTCATGAAAATCAAATGCATGTTCTTATTTAACATATTTAAAAACATTATGTAATAAAAATACTAATTATTATAATTCATTGTATTGTTTTATATGCAATTTCATCATTTATAGAACTTTTTCAAATACTAGGGAGAACCAGTTAATTAGACTATAAACCAATAATGCATTACTAAAAATCTGGTGTGAGACAACACATGATTTTCTCTTACGTACATAGGTATACAAATATGCAATGTTCACAAAAAATTAAAATATTATTTAGGTACATTTTGGGAACGATAATTGTAACGGTCACCTATCCAAGTTACTCGACACGTAAAACACTGCTTAAATCCAGGGATTTTCTCTGATAACTTGCTTCAACGCATTTCTTTAGGAAAACCTCTAAGTTCACGTAAAAGGATATGAAGGATACAAGAACAACGGCAAGCTTCAAAAAAATTGTTAAAAATGTTTTCGAGAAAATCGTAAACAACTTAAAAGTCGCAAGAATAAAGTGGCACTTCCGGTCATTCAATTTTGACTAAATTCTTGCCGTTTCATGTACAGAAGATATAAAACATAAGTATAGAATTTTGATTTTCATATAATGACTACCTTTTGAGAAACATTGTTCACAACTCATACTCCAAGTACATCCGGTTACTCGATTTTCAAAAATTTGTTAGAGAAACTCCTTGCTTAATATAAAACTAAATTAAGCAACTAAGAAATATACTAAGTTTAAAAAAATCGTTAGAGTCCATTTCAAGAAAACCGTGAAAATGAAACATTCGGAAATTATTTAAAAATAGCAGAGATAAAGTGGTACTTTCGGTTATTCGATGTTAACTAAATTTTCGATTTTTCAGAAAAAGGCGGTTGTGACCCCAAACATAAATTTTCATTTAGCTAGGGCTTTTAGTTTCATAGTTATTGTATTCAGAGTTAACAGTGGAAGTTCTGCCGTTTACTCCATTTACAGAAAACTTTCTGAGTAACCGTCTAGATTATATGAAATGGTCTTAAATGCTTAAGAAATACAATAAATTTTAAAAAAATCGATAGCCCATTAGTGCTCAGAATTCCCTGTTAATGATATTAAGTTCACATTGTAAATATCAACAATTGATTGTCATCTGAGTATACATTTTAAATTTTGCAATTGTAAAATGACCTTAAGTCCCTTTTTTTTAGTGGCAACTTTATGTGCACATGGGTATATGGAATAGCATATGAATGTTTAGCTTAACATTAAAACACATCTTTACTTTTTTTAGATTATATTATTTTTAGAACGTAATTTAACATAAATTTTGGACAAAACTGACATAAAGGCTTAATAATAGTTAAAATAATAATTTATTTACTAAAATGAAATGCTTCGAAGCAGATGGTAGTATGTAAAGACACGGTGCATTTTTTACATAAAAATGCAGTGCAATTGCCACATATTTTACATCCCCGTATTTTGCTTCTTCTTTTATTACTATGTGATCGCTCTTTGTTTTTCTGAGGCCTTAAAGCACATTAGACCCTAAAAATGAAAACTGTAGTCTCAGTCGAGTAGATTGTGTCCCAAATTTGCTTAGTAGCACTAATGTACACTGGCGGCGAAATTCTAAAAAAGAAATATCATGCCCTAATTCTCGGTACAGAAGCCATCCAGTAGTGCTACATATATCAATAACCTATCTAAAGTAATGTCATCGTCATTTCTTTATACGTATTTGAGTACGATAATTAGAAACAAATTAATCGCAGAGATCAGCACCTCCCATTTTGCTGTTATATTCAGCGATTGGAAGTGGAACCTTGACAGTTATTCTTTTCTTTTCTCCCCGAGAATACCTAAATGTATTTTTTAAAGGAGTAAATAGAACACAATTTGTTAAAATTGTTACTACTGCATTGTCGTTCCAACATACAACTAGAATTTCCCCATTTGCCTTCTTTTCCATTGTACCTATATCTAATTTAAAAAACTTGCTTTTTTCTTGAAGACCCATATCCTTACTTATTCGATTTTCACACAGAGTACCTGTGCCGTCAAATCTTAATCTGAATAGTTATTGCAGTAGCCCTATTAAGGTAAATAAATTATCAAAATATAATTTGATTCCTGCGAGCAATGAGCCTTTTTTGACCAAATCAAGTACAACACTGTCACGCTTCTTTACTCTTTTAGCTCCAGAAGTAGTTGGTAAAACTTCTTGGTAATTAGCGTCATCTTTGTTGGGCTCAGTATTTTCACATTGTCTAAGTAATATTCTCCTTGGAAAGTGGTCTGAATTTCCCGTAACTTCGCCATCAGATAAATGTGAATCTTCATCAGTATAGACAGAATTATCCTCATTTGGCAGTAATATTACTATATCGACCTCTATTGGCATCTCTTCATGAGCATATTCCATTGCCGATAAGATTTCATGAAATAATAATCACCGGCCGGATTTTCCACACTACCTACAAATGTTCATATATAAATTTATTATAAATGATTATTTTTAAAGTTTGTTCCAGTTGAAACAATTCTTTTTGTAAATATATATAGATTACTAGCAAACATTTAGCTACTAACTTGTAAATGAAGATACTGTATGTTTATAATAATATGCTTACACTGATTTATCAACTATATTATTTTATAAAAATATGAAAATAAAACAACAAATAACTGGTACAATTCGCATGAAGTATAAAGTAACAACGTCAAATGAAATGTAGACAAACTGAAATAAATACAATAAACACGTTGTGAGTATAAGTTGACACTGCAAGTGCTCAGTGGCAACTTTATTTGCCATAGAACTTTTAACATACATAAAAAACAAAATATTATAAACAATTACCTGCTGAGCATAATTATCTATTGTTTGATATCATACCAATAAAATTTAAATAATTTTAACTCGATTTCTCAAGACAAAGTCATTTTATATCTAAATCTATAAACATCAACAAAATAGCGATTCCCGGCATCTGCACTTTTATATAAACATACTCTAATAACTTCCACAAATATTTATATAATATTGAAATATAATATAGCATGTTATAATATAACTTCCCTGCATTCAAAACTAATTTTTGTTGTTTCTAAAAAATTGCGCTGTATTTCAAATAAAATTGTAAACAGCATGGCAACTTTATGTGCCACTGGGCACTAATGGGTTAAGAGCCGATTTCGAAAAAATGTCGAAAAACGAAAAATTCGGAAAATATTTAAAAATGACAGAAATAAGGTGGTACTTCCAATTATTCGATTTTAACCAAATTTTTGATTTTTCAGAAAAATATAAATTTTCATTTACTTTTTTAGTTTGATAGTTATTGTATTCAGAGTTAACAGTGAAAGTACTTCCGGTTACTTCATTTACAGAAAACTTTCTGAGTAGCCGCCCAAATTATATGAAAGGGTCTTAAATGCTTAAGAAATACAATAAATATAAAAAAAATCGTTATGAGCCGATTTCGAGAAATTGCCGAAAAACGAAAAATTCGAAAATATCTAAAAATTACAGAAATAAGGTGGTACTTCCGGTTATTCGATTTTAAGCAAATTTTAGATTTAGCAGACTAAGGTGATTATGATCTTAAATACAAATTTTCATTTAACTAGGGTTTTAGTTTCATAGTTATTTTAAGCAAACTTAACGGTGAAAGTACTTCCGGTTACTCGACTTACGGTAAAGTTTATGAGAAATCGCCTAGATTATATGAAAGGGTATTAAGTTTCTAAGAAATATAGTAAATATAAAAAAATCGTTAATGCCGATTTCGAAAAAATCTCGAAAAAACCAAAAAACAGCAAAATTAAAGTGGTACTTCTGGTTTTCCGATTTTAGTGAAATTATTGCGGTCCCGTGCTACGATGAATAGAAACTCGAATATAAAATTTTGTTATTCTAGGAGTTTTAGTTTTCGATTTATCCTGTTCACAGGCACATACAGACCAATTTCCAAAAACATGATTTTCGTACTCAGGGAACCCGAAAACGTGTATTTCCATTAAAATTTCGACATCAAAAATTTTGGTCGAAAACAATACTTTCTCTTTTACCTATATTTTAAATAGGTAAGAAAGTAAAAATCTTAAATTAAACAAATGCATTTTAATGATAAATTAATGAGTGAACACACAATCTCGGCCATAAGGCTATATTTTAGTTTTAGTTACATTATTTACAACTGGGACTAGTTTCGCTCCAACTGGAGCATTATCAAGCAAAATTGATAGCTACATAAAGGTTATGTTCGTAATAAATGACTGAACAAGTCAAACATTTATTCATAAAACATTATTTTAGTTCTTTATTTTAAATGATTAATTTTGAGATAACTCTATTGATTAATGAAATAGATTAAAACTAAGTAACTAATATATCTAGGTAATCAAATAAACATGCATTTTAATGTTTTACGGAGTGTCCCAAAAATAATTGCCATCGTGAAAACTGTGGGTACCTTCTGACCTGTAGAACAAAATTTGCTTATGATTTTTTTCAAAAATATAGTTTTTGAAATATTAAGAATTACAGTATTAAGTGCAACCCTGGAGTGTGCGCCTTCGTCGCGTCGTATTGTAATATCATTGCCCTTGATGTGTATTGCCTCATATATCTTGAACAAATGCTTTCTTCTAGAAATATTTATTCCAAAAGATGAAGTTAAAAGGATTTTAAGTTATGTTTTACCTGACACGGTTCAAGTATCTAACAGGTGGGTAAAAAATGTAAAAATCATGTTTGCAAAGCAAAATAAATCAATAAACAATGTATTTTCTAATTATTTTTTTTGTTTACAATAGTAATTTTTTGTAAATAATATTGTTATTGATTCGCGTAAAAAGAATCGGTTATTCTATTTTTGAATATCTCCATTGAAGACGTTACAAATTTTAAACGAAAATTAATTGTATTCATTTCATGTCTGACATTTAAGACAAAATAGTTTAGGATTTTATGTTTCTAACAAATAATTTTGGTAGCAAGCGGCATGAAACAAACAATATTTTTAAAAAGTAAACATTAATGTGTAACGGCACAATTATTTTGTAGACAAGGCTAAAGAACTTTTATAGGCCAAATTACTATAAGCACGTCCTAAACCAATATTAGGATTATTCTAAGCAGTATTACATTACAGTACTACATTTTTACTATCGTTCAATTCATAACTCCATTTATTTCGTAGACAGGATTGCATTTAGAGCAAATCATATAATTTAAATTTTCAAATTTTAGGTCGTTTTTAAAAAAAAATTATAAGAAAATTGTGCTCGGCAGATCATAAGGTATCCATAGTTTTCGTGATGCCGTTTATTTTTGGAACACCCTGTAAAATTTATTCTTTAAATTATTACTCCCTAACTACCTAAATAAAATAATGTACATGTTCATTGGTACGAAATAGGTTACATTAGAGGTTATATCAACATTTGTCAAGTGCTTGTTAAATATTTATATAGCGCGCTCATCAAATCGGCTTGCTTATAACCAGATTGCGATTATTTTGGTGCGCTGCCATCGTGATTTGTAAGCGTTATCGTGTTTACAAATAGTTTTTTAAAGTATCTATAGCAATCTAATGACTACCGTCGAGTTTTCTTGAGTATGTCATTGTGATTTTATGTAAAAGTTATTTGTATAATAATACAATTACCTATACAATAATCAAGATCGAAGAAAACCATAAATTTTTAGTTGGTACAATGGAACAAATCGGAAAAGCTTAACCGTACTTGTTAAACACATTTGCGTCTTTACCACTAAAGCCAACACAAATCACAAGTTAATCGAAAGCGCAATTACTGTTAAATCATTTTAGTTGATGGAGCAAGGTCCGGATAATATTTGCCAAGTTTTTGTTTTGTTTCTGTTATTGTATTTCACGTAGAAAATAATGTTTAAGGACAACCGGAAAATCAGTTTTTTCTATTCTATCGAAACTAATACAAGCTGTTAATTTTAAGAAGCTGTCAAGCACAAACTAATTGGTAGATGTTCTTGAAGTTGCTGTAAAGCCATATGGAGGAATATATTTTAACAAAATAATATTGATTTTATTCTGGTGGCGTCATTTCTTGCATTTTTACCGAACTTGTTCAAGTGTTATAACGCCAACAAATAACATAACCTAGCATCAAGACCGTAGGGTTACGTGCTAGTTGAAAAATATTGTTTAACTTTGAAAACATTTGTAATTGGATGAAGGTGTTGTTACCTTGATACCTTTATCCACTGTTCTCATAGACATCATGCTGTATATAGCACTTTAGTAATTGACAATTGGGCCCTCTATCTAAATTAAGCTCCTAAAGTTTTATCGAATAGTATAAAATATTATTCGAATGTCGGGATACCTATATCACTCAATACTTCAATTTAGTTTGTAATACTTTGTGTTTCTTTAATAGGTGTACTTCTTTGAATAAATCAACAAATTCAGACACAAAGTTAATAAGCACTAGTCATTTATTTAAAGAATTAATTGCATTGTCGAAAATTAAATAATTTATGAGCAAGGTGGAGCATTATTACATTAAATAGTTTTTCTAAGGATTTTTTAGACTAAACGTATCTCGGTACGTTGGCTGATAAATTTATTGCCACATTTATGTCAAAACATATTTTATTATTTATTTATTTATATTACCATAATAAACAAATACAGTCGATTTGCCCAGACTACAAAAATAAGTCGTTTTAATATTTAAAAGATGCCCTTTATTTTCAAGTTTTTAAGAACTTGTATATTGCTTTAATTTTAATTTAAAAGAAAATGTTTTATTACATTCTAAGTTCTAAATAAATCTTAACTTTTATTAATTAGAATTATAAATTTTTTATAACGAACTAATTATATGGAACTTCTATTTAACAAACTTCTGTTTTACGAAATTTTCTATTTAACAAAATTGTCCATTTAATGAATTTTTCGCTTCTATTATAATTTCGTTAAATATGTGATGTTCCACTGTATATGTATTCCTTAAATGTTTCAAAAAAAAACTGTTTCTTTTTTAAAATACCTCAACTTTTCGCAAATGAATACTAATCTATAGGTACGACTAATCGTAGCAAATACAGGAAAAGTGGCTTTCAATATATATATCAGAGTTGCCAAATGGTCTCCCCTCGGGTCCTTTAAATATTTTCGAAATTAAAGTAAATCCGCTAAAGCCCCCAATAGGTCAGAATAATTCTAAGCCCACTATTTATCTATTTCATGATTGATTAATATTTTTATCAAGCGAAGTGACATTAACTTTGGCTAACTTCCGTTTTCTTTTCATAGCAGCGCAGAGGACTTTATAAACTACGATATAATAGATCGTATATGTAAGTATACTATTGGTTATCTGTTGCAAGTTTTGAGCAATTTACTCTGATTATATTTATTAATTCTTTAATTTTTGCGTCACCTAGTTTACAGTTAGGTTATCAATATAATTGAAGGCTTTCATTTTGAATACGGCTTAGGATCAAAGACCCTTAATTCAGAACAATAGATTCACTGTACTGATATTTCTTTTAGCTGAAGGTAAAATATAAGTTGATATTAATATTTATTTAAATTATGTAGGTTTCCACTCAAACGGCATGCGCTATCAATAAATAAACAAATATCTCAGTTTAATAAATTTATTTAGGACATAAAATGTCATGCAATTACAATGTTATATACGTAAACGTTAAATCTTAAAATGGTTACAAAAATTTCAATAACCTGTTTTGAATAACTCTTAAATTTCAGAATGTGAAATGTAAACAAACAAGATTGAATGACTACTGTCTGAGGAAGTAATTCTTGGTCATACTTTTAAATCTACTTCAAAATAAAATTACGTTAAAACGTTTTAAAAATTAACTTTTCTGTTATGTTGAGGTTATTAGATGTAATAAAACTTCACTTTATATTATTCGGTTGTTAATAATACAATTGCTGCGATTTGTTGATTTCTTGCAATTTCGAATGTCGTGTTGCCAGGCCTCGAGTATTTCGATACACCCTGAAACTTCGGTTCCCTTTAAGCTGCAGGTTGACTAGGACTGTTTTATTACTAGCAGACCGCCAGACTCTAGACTTGCCGGTAACTTTCTTGTTCTCCCTGCTTCAGGACCGTCTTAAAATTTCACGTTTGCAACTTGGTTAAACTCCTTGACTTTAATTCTATTATGTTACATTCGCATTTGTAATCTTTAAAACTAATGTTGTAGAGGACGACGCTTCCGAATTTCTATTTTTATATTCTAAGCGTGTGATTAATCTACATTAAGCGTCTGAATTGCATTTAGACGTAATTTGATCTTTTCGCTGTCGGTAGCGATGTATGTCTCGCTACAAGAGTTTCACAAATGAAGATGAAGATCTTCTTATGTTAGGGCTTTTTATTAACACTCTTGCATTTCATTTTTCGATTTCTTGTGATAAATCACAAGTCTGCATTTCAAACCTGCATTCATGTTTTAGTTTGTAACTGTTGAACCGTTGAGTATGCTTTTCGGTCAACTTCCGAGGTATTGGATTTTTATTGATTGCCTTTATTGTTATTTCTGCCTTATTTTACGGTGGCTACGCTTTGACTTTTTTATTTTTATGACATCAGAAAAACCTTCCTTAGAAATAGAAATGGTCATCCACTGATGTATTTAACTAAAAATTAATAGAAGACCCTAGTAAACTGTTGCCTAGATTTTATTTACCAAGAAAAATTTTCTGTAAATTAAATCGCATTAAAACAGGTCATGCCTGGGTTAATTCTATACTATACCGCTGGAATGCAGTACCTAGTCAAGAATGTCATTGCAAAAAGGGAATTGAAACAGTAGATCATATTGTAAGTGATTGCCCTTTCACTAAATTTGATTACGGATTTACTGATATCCAGAACCTTATACCACAGTCCATTAACTGGTTACATAACATGAAAGACTTATGATTTCATCTAGTAAGGTTATTTTTTCCATTGTTTTTTCCTTGCTCTTGCACCAAATGGTGGATGAAAATCCCTTTATTATTATTAACCCTGCAATTGCTTAATTGTTTATAATTGTAAATGTAATTGCTTATTCATACAAATATATATATATATATATATATATATATATATATATATA
>JAHWXV010095940.1:0-12407 GCA_024586415.1 Phrixothrix hirtus
CACACGTACACACACACAGACCAATTTCTAAAAACATGTTTTTAGGACTCAGGGGACCTGAAAACGTGTATTTCCGCTAAAAACTGGACATCGAAAATTTTCACCGAAAATATGACTTTCTCTATACTATATTTCGTATACGTAAGAAAAAGTAGAAATGCGTTCGAGCGAATTATCATAAAAATCTCTGGAGTTGAGCAGCATTTTGCGTGTTTACTAACTTGAATGGGTGACCATTCTAATTATCGTTTGCAAAATAACGTAAATAATATTTTAATCATTTGTCGACATTTACATATCTATACACGCGAAACGCAAAAAGGCTTTAGAAATGACGAGTCTTTCTATTCCTTACTTTTAAATCCATTAATTTTGATCTCATAATAAGTTATAATGAAAAATTGAATATAAGTTGTTAGTTTCAACCCCTTATAATTATGAGGGACGATTAAAAATATATCTAAAGGTAACAATTTAATCAAATCAAATCAGAAAACATATATTTATCTCTCCCAGAAAAGAAAAACAATTAAAAATGTATCACTCCTTCCTTTAGAATGCCACCACTCTGCAAGGAGTGGACAAAGAAGAAAAAAAAATAAATGAAAAACGACCTTCAATTTTCGACAAGGAATCGTCCCTTAAAATATTGTATATACAAATTATTTAACGATTTAATAAGGGACACGAGTCCAAAAGAAATAAGTGTAAACTCCCATGACTTTAATTTGTATTTTAATCGCCGAGAACAACCCTTGGCCGCTTTCAGGTTGATTACCTACTCATCAGTAGGGTGTAACAGCAATCAGCATTTTATTCATGTGGAAATTTAGTGTATTACCGCAATAGTATCTGGCCACCTCATATCAATATGGTAAATGATTTTAAAAAATAAAACTATAAAAAACTGAAAATCACCATAAAAGGCATTATTAAAATTATAATCCTCGCATATTATTACTCAGGTATAACGCTCACATATAATGTAGCATTATAAACGTAAACATCCGTAGTTATTACTGCTGACGTGTAAATTATATTTCATGCCGGATTTATTACGTCGGCATTAATAACGTTGCCACCGAAGGGTAAAAAACTCAATTAAAGCATACGTGTAAACACTAAAAGTGTTAACAATAATCAACTGAGAAGTGATTTCACCGTTTAGGCTATATAGTACAATACAAGTAAGGTATTACAATATTATCGATTATTCTGTATTTAACTAAATTCAGTTACAACATATGCACCTTGAGAATTGTTATATCCTACAATCAGTTTTTGTTAGTATCGGTAAAAAGATTAAATAATCTTTATTTATCTATATTTACTTGAACATCTTTTATTTTGCTACGAAATATATAGGTACCTATAAATTAAATACATATATTGTTTAAAATCTCTGTTGGGTGGGCAATCGCACCGAAACTGGTCAAGGTAGTCCATGATATTTTAAACACAAATTTTAGTTGTGTGGGCTTACTGTTATGCCGTTTAGAATTATGCTCGTTATTACAATATAGAATTTTACATATTTTATTGAAATTATGAACCCAAAGCATCCAAGATAGATTTGAAATTTCAGTTAACATTAAAACTTTTATAACTTATATACTTAAAAATATTTTATTTTAGTAATAGGAGATGATTACTCACATTAATTTATTGATATAAATTAAAAATGTGTCTTTCTAGATATGTATCGGTAAAACATCATGATGCTAAAGAGTACCTTCAAATAATGATGATTAAATTTGAAAACGTTTTGAGATAAAATAAATTTTACCTTGCATTATTAACCGTGATGGAAAATTAGCAAATAATACCAAACTATTGGTTTACAATGAGCATGTATAGGAGAAACGTGTAATTTGTCAAAAATAAGTATTTTCTTTTTAAATTTATTTTTGTCTAATTTCAATAAATAATGTTATTTGTTTCTGAGATAAACCACCAAGTGCCAAAATATCTACACCAGAGCAAATGGGCCAAAACAGCCCAAAACTTATAATTTATGTTTTTGTTAAAAAAGATTATTTATTTATACAAAAAAGCTTCATAAGGGCAGACATCTCAAGATAATGCCGAATTTGTGTCTACGTAGATAAAATACTAACCTTTACAAATTTTGAATCACAATTAGGTACATATTTTTAATAAAAATTTTATCAAAATTGTCGAAGCATAAAATGATTAATTCAAAAATGTTACTGTTTAAACAAAAATACATCTAGATACTGCCAAAATTTATTTAAGAGGCACTAAATCGGAGATTCAAATTTTCAAAATTTATACATTTTACAGTCAAGAAAAAGGAGCAGTTAATGCACTCAATTGTAAATAAACATGTAATTATAGATTAAACAGAATACAATTCAAATAAAGTTAAAATTTTTAAAAAAGATCAGCTAAAACTATATAAATTCGTTAACATTCCTTTAGTGTATAAAGTGGCTTGACGTACCTTGTTTTATATGAAAAACCTGCTCTAATAACAATATTTGAACACAAATCACCTACGAACTTGAAGGGTGTATATCTAAGTACAAAAGTATCATTAGAATTGATTTCTTGAGAACGCATGCGTCGCGACGCTAGCACCACTATTGATTTCTCTCTTTGCATATTTAGTGCCAATTGGGCTGACACTACTGATCCGAAATTTGAAATGCCCAAAGGATTACGTCCACATAAATTGTACTAGATGGCTACGTTTTATAATAATTAGATCGGAATCCCTGATTAAAAATTTCTTTCGGTTCTTACTTTGCTTGTGATTTTGTAGCAATATAAAAAATGTCGTTGAGTACGTGAGTTTTTAAGAGGGTCATTTATTTTGAGAGTGACTGATTTATAAGCGCAGTCTTTCCCATGCTGTTAATTTTGTGAGCTACTGAAAACCATTGACAAAGAATGAGTACCACTAATTGAATTTGCTTTCATTTCAAATTTCGCAAGTACAAATAAAAATTAAATTAGCTTGTTCGAAATAACTCAATAAGTACATGAAGGAATACATTTGGGTGTAAGTTAATTTAATTTGTAACTGTTTCAATCTAAGCAACCGTTATAGCGGTTGAATTTACTAATATTTTTTCCTGTTAAGGCAAAACTATTATATTTATTCAACGAATTAAAAATAGCAACTATACCAATTTTTAAAAATGTCTATTTTTCTGTTCTAGTTTTTTATGAATTATTTAATAATGTTGAAATTGTTTAGATTTACTCCAAAAATTTAATATTAGCGCGTATACTTAGACAGAGTATATTACGGTATATCTCTTATACAGTGGCGACTTTTCAGGTGAAATAGGTAAAGAACCTCTTCTCCGAATTTGTCTATACGGGTAGTTATTTAGTATATAATTATAATATTCATTTATTGAGATCAAAAACATATTGAAATACTAAAAAATTAAAGAATTTCAATTCATAAAGCGTTTAAAATTACATCCATAAAAATCGCAAATTATCGTACAAATGAAGATCGAAGAGTTTGCTTAAAAATTATTCACATCTGCTTGTACGGTTAACGCCTGGTATTTCAGTTGCAGCTTAAGCTTGAGATTACTTAAACGACACTTAATTGCTGTAGAAACGATTATTAATACAACGGTTTTTATTAAAGCAAAACAAGGTTTAAGTAAGCTAAAGCTTAAGCTACAACTGAAATACTAGCCCTTAGTCGAAGATCTATTCCTTCTAACTCGTCGTTTTTTTCTGAATCCAACATTTTTTGTTCTAAAATATGTGTTTAACTTTTTTTATGCCAAATTTTCTGACGGATCCATATCCGGAAGGTGCCAAATTTGCGTTTTTTTCAAAAATTGTATTTTAACTACTGTGCAACATAATTTTTAATTTAACCCTTTGTAACGTTTGCAATTTTCAAGCTATTTAAACAATTTTTATTATAAATTACACGCCATTTAGTTCTTAGTGCAACAGTTGAATTTAATTTTTACTAAAAGCAATAACTTATGATTGATATACAAAAAACTAACAATAGTTGCTTCGAGAATTTCATTTCGTATTGAAATTTTCGAGATGCGAGGAAGTTTTTTATTTGTGAATCAATTATAATCGCATTTACGCCGTTAGAATCGCAAAATCTTGTAGTTATTTTTTTATTTCAGGATTTTTGCTAAAATAAGTACATTTTTCGTAATGATGAGTTAAAGTTGGAGTTCGCTTACGCTCTCGGTTAGCTTATGTTTGCTATCCGCTACCGCGGGACGTGTAATTATAAAAACAAAAAATCTAATACTTTTTTTATTTTAAAGATTATTAAACACATTTTGCTAAGCGGAAACAACTAGTTGTACAAAAAAAAATGTTTTCATATTTACAATTAAATGAAAATCTTTAAGCATTACATTTACAATAAACATTTTTCTCACTAAAAGCTGGTTTTGGATACTTATCCATTAAAATAGGCATTATAATACGGTTAGAAAATTGCCATCCTAAGACTGGAGGATCCGGAATTTTACAAAGTAGGCGATTGGCAGTTTTATATACAGTGGGTCGGTAAAGTATTTGAACGCCTTGCATGTGGCACTAAAAGGGATGTTTGAAATGAAATTCAAAAACTTCATTATATACAGTTTATTATATTATTATTTTTATCAAAGATGAATTTAAAAGAGACCTTTTATATCAAGGACGGCCAATGAATCAATTGACAATTGTAATAAAAAGGTTATTAAAAAGAGCGGTAAATTCTATATTAATTTTAAAAAATCCTAGCTTTGTAAATATAAATGGAAGTGCAACAATTTAGTATTACAAAAATTGTTCTGCAGCCTTGATTGCTTTTTAGTAATAACAAATAACATTTGAAATGTGAATTAATGTCGAGGAATTTTGAAAATTGTTGTTGTAGCTCTTCGCCAATTTTTTCAACTACAAGCCGCCACTGCTTTTATAATGACTTTGCTGGAACTAACTTTTTAATCAGAAGTCCCATAATAAACACGTATTCCAATTTTAGTCCGTGATTTCTTTTCCGACTCGTGGACATTTCTTATTAACACAATAATGAATAACTATGAGGCTGCGCTGTAATCGTTGTTTATTCTTAAGTGCCTCCTTTTAATGCCTCTTAATTAGGTGTAAAACTTATTTCAAATAAAGCGTTATTATTATTATCGAAATTTCAGAACAGACTGAAAATTTCAATTTGAATTTAATCATTCGCAAATGTTTCATAGGTTCATGAAGTAATTCTTTCCATGATAATAGGGAGATCCATACAAAAATTACATGTATTATTAAACAAAAATTCGTTGGAAATTGATGTGTAAAAGGCATAAGAAATAGCGAAATGAAATTTGGTAATCGTTTGAACCACTTGAATGACTTCTGATTAGCTTAACGTCACGCCCTCACCTTTTCTTGCCACATGAATCTTATCCCATAAGAACTAGTGCAGTATCCATTGTAGACGGTTGATTTAAATGAAAATAAAGAAAAATTTTGAAGCTACATATTCTCGAAAACTCCCTTGCGTAAATATAGAGATGTTAATTAATTTTATAACAGTAGATGTCAATTATTGTTCATTAATTTTTAAGTTTATATTTTAATGGTGGACTGTTAAGTTAAAAGAAACCTCTTATAAAAAATCTGGTGTGAGACAACACACGACTTTCTCTTACATACATATACAACTATGCAAATGTCCACAAATGATTAAAATATTATTTACATTTATTTTGGGAACAATAATTGTAACGTTCACCCATCAAAGTTACTGGAAACGCAAACCCCTGCTTAACTCCTGAGATCGTCCCTGATAACTCGCTTCAACGCGTTTTTTCAGGAAAACCTCAGAGTTCACGTAAAAGGATATCAAAGGCATAAGAACTTTAGCAACTTTTAAAAACATTGTTAAAAACGTTTTCGGGAAAAATGCAAGATACTTGAGAATCCAAGAATAAAGTGGCAGTTCCAGACATTCTATTTTAACGGAATTCTTGCCACCTCATCTATGAGACATATAGAACTTAAATATAGTTTTTGTTTTTCATACGATGCTTACTTTTTAGATATGTTGTTCGAAACTAATACGCCAAGTACTTCCGGTTATTCGATTTACAAAAATTTAATTGAGAAACTCCTTGATTAATATAAAACTAAATTAAGCAGCTAAGAAATATACTGAGTTTAAAAAAACCTTGGATCCAATTTCAAGAAAAGCGTGAAAACGAAGAATTCGGAAAACATCTAAAAAAGACAGAAATACGTGGTACTTCCGGTTATTCGATTTTAACCAAATTCTTAGAACGACAAGGCGATTACGATCTCAAATACACATTTTCATTTAGCTAGCGTTTTTAGTTTCATAGTTATTTCATTTAGACTTAACGGTGAAAGTACTTCCGCCTACTCGACTTAAGGAAAATGTCTGAAAGAATGACAGAAATAAAGTGGCACTTCCGGTTATTCGATTTTAACCAAATTCTTAGAACGACAAGGCGATTACGATCTCAAATACAAATTTTCATTTAGCTAGCGTTTTTAGTTTCATAGTTATTTCATTTTGACTTAACGGTGGAAGCACTTCCGGCTGCTCGACTTAAGGAAAATGTATGAAAAACCGCCTAGATTGTAGGAAAGGGGATAAAAGTCTAAGAAATATAATAAATTCAAAACAGATCGTTAGAGCCGATTTCGAAAAAAAATTAAAAAACCCAAAACTGACAAGAGTAAAGGGGCACTTCCGGTTATCCCATTTTAGAGAAACTGTTACAAACTCAAATGTAAAATTTTGTTCTTTTAGGACTTTTGGTTTTCGAGTTATCGTGTCCACATACACTCACAAACGCACGCGCGAACGCGCGTACGCACGTACGCACATACTCACCCAAATTTTGTTCCTCTGGGACATTTTGTTTTCGAGTTATCGTGTTCACATACACCCACAAACGCACCCACGCACGCACTCACACACGCGGGCACGCACGAACGCACGGATGCGCACAAGAACGCACGCACGCTCGAACACACGCTCGCAGGCGCACACGCTCGCCGCAGGCGCGCACAAAAGCACGCCGCAGGCGCGCACGAATGCGCGTATGCACGCACAAACACACAAGTTGGCATGCAAGCACGCACGCTCGCAAGCACGCACACACGCAAGCACGCAAGCACGCACGCACGTACGCACGCAGGCACGCGCGGATTCACCAACGCGCGCGCGCACACATGCGAGCACGGACGCACGTACGGATGCACGCCGCGCGCACGCATGCACGCCCAAACACATAAGTTGGCATTCTAGCGCGCACGTTCGCATCCACGCACACACGCAAGCATGCATGCACGTACGCACGTTGGCACGCACGGGCGTACCTCCGCACTGATGCACCCACGCGCAGACGCACGAACGCATGAACGCACGCACTCGTGCGCATGGGAACGCACAAACATACGCACGCACGCACACACACAAACAAACGCGCGTACGCACACACGACCGCACGCACACTCGTACGCGCGCACGTACG
This sequence comes from Phrixothrix hirtus, assembly GCA_024586415.1. Classification (NCBI taxonomy): domain Eukaryota; kingdom Metazoa; phylum Arthropoda; class Insecta; order Coleoptera; family Phengodidae; genus Phrixothrix; species Phrixothrix hirtus. Next base: position 7,515 of record JAHWXV010095940.1, read on the forward strand.
CACGCACTCACGCACGCACGCACGCACGCCCACACGCACGGACGCAATCACGCATGCGCTCGTCCGCGCTCGCGCATACATACTTGCCCACACACACACGTACGCACGCGCACACGGGCGCATGCACGCCCACATATGCGCTTATCGAACATACACACGCATACGCGTGCGCGCGCACTTTTCAATCTCCAGAAACATGATTTTCGTACTCAGGGAACCAGAAAAAGTGTAGTTACGCTAAAATTTAGGCATCGAAAATTTTGGTCAAAAACAATACTTTGTCTTTTACCTATATTTTATATACGGTAAGAGAAAGTAAGAAAAAGATGTTGCATATAAATGAGGAATTATTTTAGTTCGTTAAATGTTGTAAAATATAACAAAATTGCGCGGTAAAATTTCAATATTAAAATGTGCAACATTTTACTGCTAAGGAAGAAGAAACACTGCGGAGATTCAGCTATCGGTTAGGTATAAATAAAAAGAGAAGTTTTTGTAGTAAGTTGTTTATTAGATTGCCATCTGAATGTATGAGATAAAACATCGTGTTTCATACGCATTCTTGTATTGCCGATGGTATGTATACTCATAAAAGTTTTCCATGTCTTCGTTTAGCAATTGTAGCTATAACATTATTAAATTTATTTAAATTAAAAACAACCAATCTGTATCACATTAAAATAATGCTCACCGCAGTAAAACGCTGATTTTGGATAAATTTTCGCAATATTTGGTATTCACTACGGTTACAAATATTTTAAGTGGCATTATAATGTCTGTATTTGCACATCCTGGCACAAAACACCAGTTTTCAGAAGGCTTATTAAATACATTACTTTAGTTGATCTGTGCTGATTAATACAGAAGTCAACAAGCTACAAAATTTGAAACCTCGCGTATAATCACTGTTATATTAAAGGGAAGGCGAGGACCTAATCTTTATATTGGGTACGTTTTCTAGCCTCACTTTAGCGGGTAATTATTTATTCCTTTAAACGCATTAATCAAATTTTTAAAAAGATTTTTAGTCATCGCCAAAAATTTTGTATGCATACTTTATCTAATTTTGATTAACTGCCTATTGGAACGCTTTTAGATATTTGTGCACCATAAATATAAATGTCTTTGTGGATGTTCTGTTGACGCATAAGGTACTCATGATTTATCTTACGCGAGAAGCACGGGACAACATGCAATACGTTAATTTTGGAATGATTTAATAAGAAAGGCTCTGCGGAGTTCTCAATTTCCTGCTATTTCAGAGCCTTAGCAGAGATGATAGGAAACGTTCCGATGGAGATGTCCATCCCCTTGTCAATGTTCAAAGCCTCATTTTAAATGCTATTTTCTCTGATTCTATTGTATATTCGTTCGTTAAAATGTCATCTAGAACACTGGAAATTATGGCTGAAATCAACTACAAGAATGTGATCTAAATAAACTCTTGTTTTATTCCATTTACTGTCAAATACTTGGGACCTTGATGTGAAAAAGCTTACAAATTTGTTGACGCTATGCAAGCATTTTTCTAATATTTGTTTTAAATGTTTTGTGACGTTTCAATTTGTAGTGAAAAGTACACAGGGAAGACAAAGAATTTGCATTCTACTTTGTGATAGCTTAGTCGTGTGGGTGTGATTCTGAACGAGTTTTTCAGTAACTCTGGAAGCTCTCACTTCATCTGGTTTGGCGGTCGGTATATCTGTAAAATATTTAGTTTACGGTAGACGTCGTTTGTGCAAATGATGTCGTTCGGACTTCGGTCATGAATCGAACTTCGGTGATATTTAATGAATGATAGTTTCGGATTTCGGCGGTATTGAAAAGGATTGTAACAGTAACAATTTATTTTCAGAATAAGTGATAATTGGAAGATGAATTAAATCAAAATCACACTAATTCAATAATGAAAAAATAAAATAAATATAACTTTCTGATAGCAGACAAAATAACTTATTTACAATTATTCGCGTATATACAGAAAGTCAGCATTTGTATGAGACACGTGTCTCGATCCCATTTAATTCAATTGTGCAATTTTTCCATTGAGTAACGGCACTGTTCCGGTCCGGGCACGTCCCGGTTATGTGTGTTTCTGCCTTTATACGACCAGGATAATTTGAAATTGCTTCGGTGTTGGAACAAGCGGCGGGTGTAGCGTTTCTTGACTCGGTCACATCCTGCTCTCCTGGTATGTTTTGAATACAAGTATCGGCAGTATGTTTTGAGATCTGAGCATGGACACGTCGTTCTTAGCGGTCGCCGTGGACGTAATTTTGGCCGAGGACAGTCGAATGTGAGGCATTAGCGAGTACTTGCGACTTCTGTTGCCACTCAATATCGCAAACTGTCTCTACGGATGACGCCGTTTGCAGACCGATACACAGAAACTCATCTGTAAATGACGGGATGTTTCATATGTCGGATTGTTTCGGTACAGCGTAGCTGTGCGTCCCCTATCGATACAACTCAACGCACACGACAGTGATGGACGCTTGGTGTCATTCACAAATAGTTATAGAGCAACTTGTTTGTAAACGACCCAAAGGCGGTTTCGTTATTAATTCGGCGGTGGTAACACCAGGAACCCTCAGTTACAAGGATCCCCGAGGTTAGTTATTCTATACTCGGTCTATCCTTGTTACAGAGCAACAAAGAATAGAACGTCGTTCTAGAATATCTGTATTCAGATCTCTAGCATGCAGCGTCTTCTAACGATATATTAATGTGAACGGCATTCAAGATTTTAACAGGCTTGACTAGTCCAGAAGACGTTGCGTCAGGATCGCTGTAAGATGTAATAACAAAATAGCCTGACTTTACAGAAAAGCTTTTACGGTCTTTGCATTAGGCAATATCCCGTACAGAGTCTCATACGAAGACTGATTTGCAACTCGTGGAAGTGTCCTATTTATACTTAAATCTGTATTCGCGTTCCTTATTCAGCGAACATGAATTCGGACGGTTTTCTCTGTCTGCTATCTTATCAATACGGATAACAATTACATGTGCTTTAACCAATTCGTTTGCATAACATGACGCAATATTTCGTAATAGCTTTTAATTGGTTTTATTAATTAATTAATATTTAAATCATCTGAGATCGTTGCTTATGTTAATTATTATTAATTATCAAAACAATCTTGACTGATTTCACACGGTAACTGGTAATATATACGTCAGGTTGTGCAATATTTATTAATTTGCTTATAGCATTTTTATATCAGTTTTTAATTAAGCAATTTCTCTATTTGCAATTTAAACTAAAATTGTACACTCGCGTACGGTATTCGACACTTTCTTAAAGTTTGTTCTGTTTTTAATTCAGTCTTAATAATTACACTTCCGGAATCACTAATATAGCGAAAACGCACAGAATTCTCAGAATTCCAATAAATCGTGTTTCGTGTTATTATCACGTTTCGCGGAAACGTTACAGTTTAGACTTTCTACTAATTTTAGTAGTGTCTATTTTATCAATGTACATATTGTCACGGTTAAAATTAGATTTATACTCTTTTCGTTTACTAATACAAATTAATTATTATTTTGATGAACCTCGTATACACTTGGTTAAATTATTGCGCATATAAAATGAAATTCATGTTTTAGTTTTAATCTAGCGGCGGTTGTATATACATAATTCATTTCTAGTCGCTATGAAAATTCTTTTGCTACAAATTCGTTTCGTTATTAATTACCAATTAATCTGCTTTAGAACATTCTGTATTTTAAAATCCTATTCAAAAAATAGTGCCGCAATTTAAATCGAATTAAATCAAAAGTCTTTGGTGAAATTCGACAAACATTACGTATCTTCAGGGTTTATCGACACCTTTTCCATGTTATCAGCTAGAGCCACATATGCAAATGTTCGAAACACTACTCGATTCTTTCTTTTTTACTAATCGCTTTGTGCATAAATGGTTGGTTTTTCTTTATGCTCCCGTAACATCTAACCACCAGTATATATTTCGCCGATCTTCTAATTAACATAATTGGTAATTGTGTTTTGGTATTTATTAGTTTACCGCTGGGGACTACGATCCGCCAGGCGTTGTATTAGAATGCTCCCACCATATGGATGTTGAATTCTGATTACTCCTAGCCTCTAAATAAGGTCGTACATTTATGTTTTTATTCTTTTGCATTGTCGCTCCACCTTCACTACACGATGAACGCCGTTTATTCAGTTTAATAATTACTTTCCATTAATAAGCTACAATGTATTTGGTTAACAACTTCGTTTAATATTTATCAAGCTATCTCCGCCACATACGAAGTCCTACTTACGTTCTCTACGTTTTAACTTGTAACTTAGAACATATGCAATATTTAATAACATAAATTGCAATGTATTAAAGTTATACTACTCACTGTAAAGTAACGCCATCTATTTCAATATTAATTTGATTTGCTATTATTTTAAACATCTACAAACTTTACTTTGCAATCTTCCACTATCATAAAGTTACTGTTTATTGTTTAATTAATTTAAGATCCAGTTATTTAAGTGAATATACATGCATATGCTTGGTTTATCCTCGCGAATGAAACCGTCGCAAATAGACCTTCAGTCAAATTATTTTCAGGAAAGATCTGTTTTATACTTTCGCTGATAGTGAATTATGACTTAATAACGCTTTGCTTCTCATGTAACATTAATTTGCTGCTTTTAATTCACTTGCGTCCAAGTAAGTCGTAGTTACTATCCAGATTCATATTGCTGTGTTCAATTTGACCAGTTATTTAAAAGTCCACGTAAATTTTAAAATACCTAAGTAATTATTTTCAAAAAATGCAATCAATACCTAAAGAAAGTTTATTGAATGTGAAATACAAATTATAGATAATCTCATACAAATTCAAAACATAAAATGAGGTAAAGTTTTC
>JAHWXV010095944.1:0-10771 GCA_024586415.1 Phrixothrix hirtus
CTACAGTTAAGCAACGTTTTGTCTGGCGAGTAACTTGGATGGGTGACCGTTCCAATTATCGTCCTCAAAATAAAAATAAATTAATATTTTAATGATTTGTTAGCATTATTTACATACTTAATTACTTTTTATTTAAATCTATGAATGATTTTTGCTTTAAATGAGCTCAAAATTTAATGATAAAGCTCTTGGTACCTGTATAAAGAAAATTATGAATGGATAAATTGTTTATGCTTTTAAATTAATTTTAAAGTTTACAATTTGGGTGTATAAGAAAGTCACTAAGGTCAATAATTTCAAATTAAATTTAAAATGTGTAAGAGAAAGTTGTGTGTTGTCTCACACCAGATTTTTTAATATAAATTAATAAACGAATGACAACCCATTATTTCGAAATGTTATATACGCTGCCACTGCCTTACTATAGAATTTATGATCATTTATAGTTTTAGATAACGTGCCCAAAGACTTTTAAAGAATTGTATGAATCATTATAATTGTTTACCATTTTTAGTGGTTTTTATATTTAAATTTGAATTAATTAAATTTCGCGAAAATTTACACATTTTCAAGAACCTAGAATAATTTATTTTTTGATTTATTAGTTATAAGAATTTTAAGATAATGTGATACATATTTTGTTGAACATATCCTAATATAACCTAAAAAAACGTCAAAAAATGTCGTACTTCTTTGCTTCAGAGAAATACATCTTTTGTCGAATTATTTAGGGAAATACATTTGTCGTACATATGTACACCCTCTATTAGTCGATTAAAATATTGTACATCTCTAGGTATAAAATAAGAAGGTAAGAATATAAATTAATTAAATCGAAAATTGAAATGGTATGTAGATGATAATACTGTTATTTATGTGTAGGTAATAAATTCCTCATTTATCATTGTAAGATATTAAAACAATAGGTTTGAAGAATGCATAGGCGTTATGCAGTTATGTACTTTCTTTTTATCGAATCACTTGAAATACTAGTTTTATATATTTTGTTTTCTATGAAATATTTAATTATTGAAGCTAAAAGGTATATTTTTAATAATAGGTGTTTATGTAATTTAAAATTAATTACTTGTAATTGTATAAAATTTAAAAATTGCCTCTTGTGATATTGCTATGCATCAGCATTCTTTTATTTTTTTATTGGTCATTAATATCAAGTTGCCTAGCAACATTTAAAAATTGACAATTATGAATAATTATTAAACTTAATGTTCTATAACATATGTAATAAAACTAGTACTAACATATATTTTAATTTCAATTTTAGCATCTGTTTAGATAGTATTTAAAATGTCAAAGAAATATTTGGAACAAAAGCTTCGAGAAGATCAAGAAGCAACAGCTTTTGCATTCCAAGAATTTATAAAAACTTTTCAAGACGTTCCTATAACTCCAAATAAAACATTTGTAAAATCTGGAATTTTGAATGCTGAAACAGGGCAAGAAATCGAAACTGAAAAAGGTCAAATATACAATCCTCAGCCATTTATAAAACAAAATTCAAATACAATTATACAAAATGCCATAGAATGTGCGAGATTATTGAAAGAAAACAAAATTAATCGTCTAAAAGGGCAAGAAAAACCGAAAACTAATTTAGAACTCTTAAAAGAAGAATTAAAGCTTCGCCATGCTGAACGAGAAACTAAATGTAAACTAAAGGATGAATTAATCGTACACTCTTCATGGGGAGTTTTAAGCAGTACTGATCCAACTACAACAAATTTATTTATAGCTCAAATTAATCCAAATATAAATGAACAAAATTTGATGCAATTATTTGGAATTTATGGACCTTTAGCTAGTGTAAAAATCTTATGGCCAAGAATTGATGAAAAAAATAGGTCAGCTAACTGTGGATTCGTTGCATTTATGAGCCGTAAAGATGCTGAGAGAGCTTTACTAGCAATAAATAATTATGAGGGTATGAGAATAGGTTGGGGAAAACCTGTCGATCTTCCTCAAACTCCCATATATGTACCACCAGAACTTTTAAAATTATCACTTCCACCCCCTTATACTGGTCTTCCTTTTAATGCACAACCATTCAAACAATCTTTTGAAAATCCTACTACAGAAGAAGAAATGAATAATTTATTATATAATTCAATTGTAAAAGTTACAATTCCCCTAGACAAGAAAATTTTGATGGTATTACATCGTACTATTGAATTTGTCATCCGTGAAGGCCCTCTTTTTGAAGCTATTATAATGAATAGGGAAATAAGTAATCCATTATATCAATTTCTTTTTGATAATAAAAAACCAGAACATATATATTATCGTTGGAAATTATATTCATTAATGCATGGAGATACTCAAAAACAATGGTCAACAAAAGAGTTTCGTTTATTTCAAAATGGGTCAATCTGGAGTCCACCAATTAATCCAAATTACTCTAAAGGAATGCCAGAATCTTTAGTTACTTTATCTGCTCGTGTTAATAAAAATATGTTATCTGATACCCAAAAATCTAGATTTGTTCAGTTAATACAAACTTTAAATGTAACAACAAAAAAAATTGGAGAAGCTATGGTTTTTTGTCTTAATCATGTTGATGCTGTTAAGGATATTGTAGATATAATTATTGATTCTTTTATGAATAAAGAAACTAAAGCTCCAAAGAAAGTTGCCCGATTATATTTGGTGTCAGATGTATTATATAATTCAAGTATGAAAAAATGTTACGCTCCAATTTATAAAACTGAGTTTGAAAGTCAACTTGTTGATATCTTCCAACATTTACGAGAAACTTATCTATCTTTACTTAAATTTGTTGATAAAATTACATTTAAGACAAAAGTATTGAATGTTTTAAGATCGTGGGATTTATGGAAAATTTTTTCAAGTGATTATTTGTATAATTTGGAAAGCACATTTTTAGGAATTAATTCAGAAAATGAAGGTGAATATGAATCTGACTGTGATGAACCTTTGGATGGGGCAAATTTAATTAAAAGATCAATTATAAATGGTGCTAATTGCTTAGTTAAAGAAGAAAAACAGAAAAAGTGTAGTAAGAGTATAAAAATAACTAGCAAGCAAGATCAACTACCAAGTGCTTTTGTGCCATCAAAATGGGAAATTGTTGATCCTCAAGAGGTTGAAGCTCAGGCAATGTCAACAAAAAAATTTCATGATTTAGAAATAGAAAGGAAGTTACAGGAAGAAAAGAAAAAGAATTTGGAACCTAGTCCAAATAAAAAGTTGTTTGATGAGAACCGAGAATTGTTAAGAAAAATTGAAATAATGGTTATGCATTATCGAGATGATATAGAAACAGGAAAGCGTAAATTGCCGAAAGAAAATAATCTTGAAAATGAATTGAATAATTTTAGGCAACATTTAATGGAAAAAACGAAAAAAGAAAATGAACTTAAAATTAAAACTGAAAAAAGTTTGAATTCAGAAAATTCAGATAGTTGGTCTGATAATGGAACAAAACAAAGTTGTTCAAAATCCAAACGGCAAAAAAGATCCTATTCAAGAGATCGAGAAACCCAAAAACACAGAGATAGTAAAAGAAATCGTAAAGACCAAAAACGTCATAAGTAGTTAATAGCTACATATGTAGTAAATCTTGATATTTATTTAATATTGTAGGCTATTTGATTATTTAAACATTAATATAATATAATTAATTTTGTTTTATTTTGAATTTTAAATTAAAGATTTAAATATAATTTGAGTTTTTAATAAAATGTCTATAAGATGGTAAATTAGTGATATATTATAGTTAATTAAAAAAATAGCAATACATATTTTTTTAATATACGGTAACTCAATTTTAAAATTAATCTTTAACATTGGATTTGTTTTAATCCATATTGACAGTTGTGCATATAAAGAATTATTTGATTCTAATGGAACAAACATTTAAATATTTCCCTTCCATAATAACTACAACCATATTTTTTATTTCTCGAGTTATATTCAGAGAGTGAAATTACCCCTAACAAGTTTTGAAATTGCCTAAATATCTCTTTTTTAATGTAATTTTTTTGAACGTGTTGTAACGAATATCAATTTACAGTTTATGTATTTTTGTGGTTTTATTAAAAGTTATTTTACATGGAGTTTCTACCTTTTTACATTATAAAAGTGTTTAAATTCATATTATAAATTTTAAAAATTGAAAGGATATAATTTGAGTGCTAAATACCTAGGTACATGAAATTATGAATCAAATAATAGTAAACATTTATTTCTATTGTTTATAATATGCCATTAAAAAAGAACACTCCAGGGCGGTAAAAATTTTAGAAATCTAGGGAATTTGCAAAGACTAGGTTTCTAATTAGGATTAGTTGTACTGCTTGCTTTTTATATAAAGGTAAGTAAAATTTAATTTATTTCAATTTAATGAGACTACATTCTAAATGAATTTTGTTAATGTATCGATACAATCTGTAAATTCATCTTACAATGAAAAAATTAAGTTTTATTATATTTCAAATTATTAAAGCATGCAAGAATATTTACAAATTACAAGGTTTCTCGATAGAAAGTTTATATTTGATTAACTTATTGTGCAATCGCAATAAATCTGAGGGATTTGGGGCATAGCCCAATCGATTGCCTGGTTTGTAGGAATTCAGTAGCTATATGGAGCGGAGCGTGCATACTGTGTGCGAGAATATTACAAAAACAGCGATTCGGCGACTAGAGCACGGAGAAAATTTTGCAGTTGTCGTGGTTTGTGTAATGTAAAAGATGCACCAAGTGTTCTCCTCATTCGAAAATGGGTCTTAAAGTTTGAAGAAACTGATTCAACAGTGAACAAACAAATCTGGACAACCAAGGTCAGCAAGGACAGATGAATTCATGGAAAGTGTAAATCAGTCTGTTCGTGACAAACCGAACCTTTCAATTCGTAAGCGTACAGGTGTTTTAAATGCATATAGAATATCACTACACCGCATTTCATGCAAAGGTCTCAAACTACACCCCTACAAAATCCAATTGGTGCAAGACAAAGCCCTAGGATTCCGGTCTTAGGCTTTAATGCGTTAACCAAGTAACAGCGCTTTTCAACATTTAACATCTTGTTTTCGGATGAGGCACATTTTCACCTTAATTTTTTAGAAGATGAGAGAGGACGCGCAGTTACGGTGAATTGAGAACGTTATGTGGAGATGTTAGATGACTTCTTAGTACCTCAACTGCAAAACTCCTGGGTATAACCAAAGAGCAGGACGGAGCGAGATTACACACGTCCGATGCATCTTGACCACGTAAAGTGTTCTCTAGGAGAGGTGACGTCAATTTACCCCACGCAGTCCTGATTTGAGCCCTACAGGTTTTTTCTTATGGGGATATTTTAAATTCAAAGAGTACATCACTAATCTAACTTCACTGGCGCAGTTGAGAGAAAATATTTGTTACGAAATGGCAGTCATTCCGGAGTCTATGCCGAGCCGTCATGAGAAATTTTGCTGCTCGTTTAAGTAAGTGCCGTGAGCGTAATGGCTTACATTTAGATGACATTATTTTTAAGAAGTAAATTACTAAACTGTGTATTTTAATAATTAATAAAGACTTCATCGACAGACGTCAACCTTTCTATGTATTGGTACATCAAATATAAACTTTCTTTTGAGACACCTTGTATAAACATTTTTCATTAAAAATATTTGAACACAATACACTGGGCGAATAATTTTAAAATAAAGAGTTCAATTGATTGATTTAGGTAACACTTGCAAATGTTTAAAAATCTGGTGTGAGACAACACACGATTTTTCTTTTGCGTACGTACATATACAAATATGCAAATGTCTAAAAATGATTAAAATATTATTTACGTTTATTTTGGGAACGGTCATCCATTCAAGTTACTGGACACCCAAAACGCTGCTTAACTCTAGAGGTTTTCTGACAACTGGCTTTAACGTAATTTTTCAGGAAAACCGCTTAGTTCACGTAAAAGCACATTAAAGAGATAAGAACTCTAGCAAGTATTGAAAAAATTACTATAGCCGTTTTCGAGAAATATGCAAAAAACTTAAAAATCGCAATAATAAAGTGGCACTTCTGGTCATTCGATTTTAACTAAATTCTTACCGTCTCGTGTACGGAAGATAGAAAATAAATATATTTTGTCATCTTTATATGATTTGCTTTTGAGATATGTTGTTCTAAGTACCCCCAATTCTCGATTTTCAAAAATTTATTAGAGAAACTTCTTGGTTAATATAAAACTACATTAAGTAGCTAATTAATATATAAGGTATGTCCCAAAAGTCAAGAAATATATTTTTTTGCCGTGCCCCTATTGGTCGCAGCATCACCTAACAGGTGCACCTCTATTTTGAGGCCACGCGTACGTGTGGTCTTGACTCTTGGGAACAAAAAGAAGTCGACTGGAGCTAGATCGGTACTGTAGAGTCGCTGAGGCGGAGTTGCCACCTTGTGCTTCGCCAGGAACTCATGGATGCACAGATACGCGTGACTGGATCCATTATCGTGATGTAGAAGCCAAGTAACGGCAATGTCCTTTCACACGCGAATGACCCTTTTACTTAATCTTTCCAGAACATCTACACAGTAGGCAGCATTAATGGTCTATCCTTGGCGTTAAAAAAGAGAATCAACATTGTTTTCACTTTGGATTTGCTCATCCTCGTCTTCTTCCGTTTCGAGGACACCGAGGTGTGCGATTTGGCACTCTGGCGTTTGCTTAATCAATTCATGAGTTTCAGCAGCTTTTTTTCAAATTTTGTGCAGAATTTGAATTTGCCCAACGTTGTTTGAAAGTATCCGCCATCGTGCGTCGTGACATGACCTTAAAATAAATGCGCACTAAATCAACTATCCTGACTACCGATGTTCCGAGTAGATTGACCTTGAGGCCGCTGTGAAGCTGAGATTTCGCCCCACCTAACCCGGTTTGGTTAGGTGCCTCGCCACCTAATCAGTTTATTAGGTGGCGCCGCAAAAAATATATTTCATGACTTTTGGGACACACCTTGTACTAAGTTTAAAAAATTATTGGAGCCTATTTCAAGAAAACCGCGAAAAACGAAAAATTCGGAAAATATCTAAAAATTACAGAAATAAAGTGGTACTTCCGGTTATTTGATTTTAACTAAATTCTTGATTTAACACACTAAGGCGATTATGATCTCAAATATAAATTTTCACGCAAACACACATACACACACACACATACACACACACACACACACACATACACACACCGGCACACGCACGTACACACATGCCCACAAACACACACATAATTCAGAGTAATAACCCCGTACTCTTTTGATGAGCAAGGTGTGACAGTGACTGTCAATTCTGATCGTTATGTGCCAATGTTGCACAATTCTTTGCAGTCCAAAATTGAAGATTGTTAAAGAAGAGGGATTGGTGCAGTTGTGGTTCCAACAAGATGGGGCTACAACTCACACAGCACGAAATTCTCTCAATGCTTTGAGAGATATGTTCCCCAGACAGCTGGACTTTCGTTTGGGTGATGTGGGATAGCCAATGCGGTCACCGGATTTGGGAGTTTATGATTTTTTCTTTGGGGATATCTGAACGAGAAAATGTTCACACACCACCCTCACGCCCTAACAGTACTAAGAAAAAGGATTATTGAAGAAATTAATGTCATACCCTACGAGATTGGTGAACAAGCTGTCAAAAACTTCAAAGAACGTTTCCAGCAGTGTGCTGATGCTAACTGAGTGACATTATTTTTAAAACTTACTGGAAATAAAATGGTATGCACTGATGAATTCAAAGCTACTTAATCCGTTTTTCCGCACCTTGTATTAGATAAGATTTTAACCCGTTTGAGTAAAAATGGATTGACTCTTGTGGAGACAACCATCACTTCTGTAAACCGAATTGAAATACATCAGTTATGTCGTAAACTTCAAAGGTCTTTTAGTGGATAAAGGTTTAGCTATTTTCCAGATACCAACTCTGAAAACTGTTCAAGAGGTTCGTTAAATTGTCTGGATGAACTCGTAGTATCGCCTTTTTATTCCAAACTTTATCTTTAACTGCGTTAAAGTGTGTTTAAAAATTTCTTTGATCTAAATTATATGAAACATCTCTACACGATATCAAAACTCATTTAGTTTCTGCACTTATTTTAACTTGTTCCGATTTTTTTATACCATTCAGACAATACCTCAAACGGGTGATTTGTTGTCTTTCCGTTCTGTGGGTCAAAGAAAAACTTTGTTCTTATATTGAAGAAGCGCATTTTATTGTAGTCATCGACCACCATTCTCTGTTATGGCTCCTTAATCTTAAAGATTTATCAGAAAAACTTGCGTGAAACTAAAGCAGTCCGATTACGATATTATTTACTGTAAAGGAAAAGATCATGTTGTGCCAGACACACTTTCATAATCTGTTCCTCTAGTAGACCCCATCACCGCGGACATTCCACCTTCGTCTATAAATTCTGAACAATCATCAACTACAGTTTTTCCACATCTTTCGAGGATCAGTGGTATGACAAATTATTAAAGTAAATCAATTTATACACGTTGATACCCAAAATGGCACATATCTGATAATCTTTATTCAAAATTTATCGTGCTCTTATCCTGACTTAAGAGAAGATTTCAATCAATAAAAAGAATTTGTTCCAGAACCGGAACATTAAAAAATTCGACGTCTATTTCATGATCACCCTATTGCTGAATTTTTTGGAATGTTTAAGACTTTCAACTGTATTTCTTATAAATGTTATTGACCAAAATTAAATCCGATGTTTTCCATCATATTAATACGTTGCGTGCAACTTGTTATTCTTAGAAACCCGAGTAAAAGAAACATATAGGTTTGACGGTTCGCCATTCTAGTTTTGAAACCATGGTAAATAATTGCCATGAATATTGTCAGCTCCTTACCGCGTTCTTCGCAAGGACACTGCGCTATATCTTAGTAGTTGACTATTTTACAAATTGTGCGCTACACTCCGCCATTGCTTCGGGAATCACTTGATATATCGAGGATATTTTTTTTTATTTTGTTTGGTGTGTCAGAGATTATACTATGCCATAACGGTGTACAATTCCGAAGTAACGATTTTTGAAAAATGACTTCTTCCTACAATTCCTGTATCACATATAATACCTTTTACCATGATAAGACCAGTTTGCCTAAACGCATAAACCATATTTTAAAGGTCATGTTAGCATCCCACATCCAGGAAAATCAATGTTTATGGGACAAATTTTTACCAAAAGTTGCGTGTATTATCCGCACAACTCGTCATGAAATTTTACGTCTTCCTTTGTTTTATTGACTTAGGAAGAGAAACTTATTTTATTCATACAAAGTATTCATTCGATAATCCCCACTGATGCAGAACCATAAATCGTGAATTATTCTGTTCTGTTTGCTAAAATTCATCCGTTATCGTTAAATGACATGATGACGCTTATGTAAAGAATAAAGATTATTACAATTTGTCGTCCCCCTACCACTTTTGAAGTAGGACACTCCGTTTAAAGGAAAAAATATTGTTTTATCAGACGCATTGAAATTTTATTCGGCTAAATTAGCTCCTAAGTGAGTTGGTCCTTTCCTAATCAAGCAAAAAATATCCTATCAGACCTACGAACCGTCTGATCCTTCTAATATATCTAAAGGCATTTGGCGCGTCAAAGATGTGAAATCAGATCCATCAGCCGAGTAAGCTTCTTCTTGTTATTTTTTCCTTTTTCCGTTGCTGGTTAGGTCTATGAGTTCTTATAGCAATAACATTAGGAGTGGATCTGGCATAGCTCCAAGTACCCTCTCGAATTTCATACTTTTTTATTGTGACGCATCCTTACCACCTGTTCCATAATATCCTTTTCTCCTTGCTGCCTACCTGTTGTACATGTTCTTTTGGGAGCCCATTCCCAGCAGGTAAGGTGTTATTTTTTAACTCTACTCAACAGTTGGTGTGATTTTTGTTTCTGTTTTGGACAATTTAATTATGTATACCATTGTACTGGATTTTGTTGTATCTGAATTATCCTACTCTTTCACGCTTCTTTAGTGCCTTTTTGTTTCCGCGTCAACAATGGAAGTTTTGCTTACCATGCAGTTTCAACATGTATTTTATTTTAATTTTGTTCCCGTTCCACTAGGTATACGTCTGCGTTGAGTGAGTTACCGGCTTTGTCAGGTCAGGGGGTCGGACAAGGTGCTATCTATTGATTCATTAGCGGCGACCCGATAGGTACTTTGACTGTTGGGAACCATCGACGTGTTTGGTTACCCCCTTCCTTAGTATCACTCAGATGGTTTTTGTGTTTACGTAAACACATAATCTATAAAGATGTTTTGAATTTGGGTGTGTGTATGAGGCTCCCATTGAAGCTATAAGCTCCAGCTTCAGAGTGGAAGCTTCCTTCTCCCTTGTGACCATACCTTCTCCAGTTTTCCCAATTATTTTTACTTTGACTGAGTGTTGCTGAGTCAGTTTTGGTGCGGAGTATTTTAAGTTTCCATCTTCGCTTCACAAACTTGTGTATGCTAGTTGTAGATTTTTGATCCACCCTAGTTTTAAGTTAGTTACATTTCTTGACACCCTGGATTTATGTCATTGTGTTACTCTTTTTAAATTTGCGATGTAAATTTCTTCCTTTATCAGGGTGTCCAGCGGTCGGGAATTCCTTGAAAACCGGGAATTATGCCTGATTTTTTTTCATCGGGAAAAAACCGTGAATAATGCTTGAAATTTCGCATTGATCGGGAATTTTAATGAAATTGTTTCAAGTTTCGATAAATATAACTT
>JAHWXV010095957.1:0-10342 GCA_024586415.1 Phrixothrix hirtus
CGTCGCAAAATTTTGATTAGAAGCGGAGATATATTAAAAAACCGTTTTTGGGGGTGAACTTTGAGGGTGGTTTTCATGTCTTAAAAGTGCTTTACAGCACGTAAAAAAAAATACGTGTCTTTTATTTGTTGATGTTCTACAACATATCAAAAAATCAATGACATCGGTGAGTTCGGGTTGGGGCCCTTTCCTTGTAAGTGTTAAAAGTTCGAAGCTGCCGCTTTTTTAATTTAAAGTAAAACATATGTGCTGCGATTCTAAAATGTTATTTATTAGAAGCAAACAGTTAAACGAATTGTAATCTGACCTAACAAGTGCCTTTTTGATAATTATATCTTTCATACGAAATGTTTCGTTATTTCGTTTGCAAACAAATTAATTATTGAGAGTTGATCTTAATTATGATAATTAATTTAAAAAGTCGTTTGCGCCTTCTTGATTGTGTTTATATCATAAAGATATATAGATGTTTAAACCGTTACGTGTCACTGACACGACGTCACTTCAAAATAATGTGAACTGAATAATTAGTACTAACTAAAAACATTATTTAAAGTGCCGAACAAAATCTCGGACAACAGGCGTAAAGAGTGTGAAGTGCACGAATGTAAGTAAATAGAAACTAGTGATATAAGTGTAGTTATTAAGGAACAATGCAGTCTAGAAAAAGCACTGTAACAAAAGTGTTAAATTCGCAAACGATCAACTCATTTAAAAATTAATGAAACTAAAAATAAATGAATTGCACGTCAAACATAAATATAAATTACCGTAAGTAAAACCAAAAATCTGGCATAAGACAACGCACGATTTTCTCTTACATATTATAGATATGCAAATAATGTCCAAAACTGATTAAAATATTATGTACGTTTATTTTGAGAACGTTAATTGTATCGATCGCTCATCCAAATTACTGGACACGCAAAACGCTGCTTAACTCCAGAAACTTTTCTTAATAGCTCACTTCAACGAATTTTCTCACAGAATTCGCTTAGTTCGCGTAAAAGAGCATCACAGGTGGTAAGAAACCTAGCAAGTTTTAAAAACATCCCCAGAACTGTTTTTAAGAAAATTGCAATAATCCAATGAATGGCATGAATAAAGTGTCATTTCCGGCTATCCGATTTTAATCAAAATGTTGCGATTGCGTGTCCGGATGGCTGCAAGTTTAAATATAAAGGTTTGTTCAGCTACACTTTTTGTTTACATACAGACCAATTCCTAAGAACATTATTTTCGGACTCAGGAGACCCGAAAACACGTATTTCCACTAAAACTTTGTCATCGAAAATTTTACCTATATTTCATATAGGGTAAGAGAAAGTACAATTTACCAAATAAGAGTCAATTTTAAATATATTACTTAAAGATAAAAGGCGACCATTACCGCAGCAAAGCAAGACAGAATGATTCTGGGCGCTATATAAATAGCGACAAGGTCGCGGATAATTCCTACCCAGTCCCGATTTCCCAGATCTACGCACAAAACAACTGAAATTCAAGATGAAGAGGAAAACCACCAAAGTGGATGTCACTACGCCCTCCTGGGACATTAACAACAACTATTCCAAGTAGATTCACTTTTGGAAATATCAAATCGGAACTACGAACAACCCTCTAGACGCCTCCCGATGACCACGCGCAGTTTTTCCAGTTATTTGTCTCGAAATAGTTGACGGGCTGTATTTTAATTCCTAGCTGTAGGTTTCTAACTGTAAGACATTTAATATTATTTGCAGCGAAATAGTTTGCAACACCTGTCCAACGTCCTTTACGTCGGAGAACAATTAAACTAGAGCTACCGATTTAGAATCTGATACTGGATCGAACCGGTTTCTAATGATGATTTTTGCATTTCTTTCCCTTAACTGCAACGAAACCGTCACTATCTCTGCTTACGTGGGTGTCATGTGATTCTTCCTCTTAGGAGTGGTATTTCATGATGGCGATCGCATTTTTCGCGTCTTTCGGTGCTGAACGGTTAGTTATTAGAACTGAAATTTACTACAGACGCCGAGGCTGGATTTTTGACATCGACAAGATTCGTTTTTCCGAAGTCACGTCTTACATAAGCTAAGATACACCTGTCCCTTTTTACTTCGAGGTCAACATGTTAAAGACGTACTTGAGATATACGCGCGATTAACCGCTGCTACGTAAAAGGAGGCCAACGTGTAGTGCCTTAAAAGCTCGCAGTGAAAACAATCGCATGCGACTCAATTAAGCACGTGACTTTTCGACAACCTCCACGCTGGAATAGACATAACTGGATCGGCCCCGAAGCCTCATACTTTTAGGGCGATTGGTTGGTGCGGCATCGTTGATGAGAGAAAGTCGTCCACGCACGAATGTAGAAGAACTAGGGCTCAGTGGTGTTTAAATTTGCCGGAGAATCAACGAAGTGGCTTCTGCTGTCTGGTGGGATGCAATAAACGGATTTGCCAGCGCCGTTCTTCCATACCTTTACCTATTTGCTCATTGTGTACCCCGGGCTGCGTTATAACAGTCAGTCATTCCCTAGATATTCCTACTTTTGCATATAATATAGATCTTTTTTATAATAAAGTACGCAATCACATTGCTATATTAAATGACGTTCATTAACTGGCACTACCATCGCATCCACAATATAGTTGCAGAGCTCTAATTGTACCTTTCAAAATAGCCAACTCAACAATTCTGCCACAAAATGTGAGAAGTCAGTACAGTTGTATACCTAAGTGTTTGTTTTACTTTTACTAAATGTGATGCTAGATGGCGATATTTACATAAAACCCAACTTTCAGCATCAATTCTTAAAATTTATGGACAAATCAGGGGCTAGACACAGCACTCCAATGGCGTGCGTAAACTGAACAATTTTCAGCGCTTGAATACAGACGGGACTTCATGGTTGTTTGTGTTTCGTCCGCGCAGGGAATCTCCACAAACCGGTAGGAGGTCTCAGTTAATCTATAGACATCGTGCTGTGTAGTTGTTAGTGATTGATGTCTGGGCTAGAGAGTTTGCTTAGTGAGTGCGTCTGCATCAAAATCAGCAAATTTATTGGACGTATCGTGAGGTACTATACCAAGGTCACGATCGCATGTGGTGTTTTCAGACAAACAAAAATAAATGAGGACAAAAGTATAATCTGTGTTAAAGAGACAGGACATCACGGAGACGTAACAAGGCTGAACTGAATTCGTGTCTTTGTAACTTCCAGTTAGCCAAAGCAAAGTTTTGGGCGAGCTACAATTGTTAAATCAACGGTAAACCAAGTAAAACGTGGACTGTCGACGAGTCGAAGAATGCCATCTTGTTAGAATGATCATCTTTTACATTTTTCCAACCACAAAACGAGTTTACGTTTAGCGAACAGCGCCGACGTTTATGACCAGGATTGTTTTCTACCAACGATGAAACATGGTGGAGATTGTCATGATTTGGACAGCCATATTTAGACATTTTGGGTGACCAGAGATTGTTTCTGGTGTTGTCGATGTTTCTCATATTTCTAACCTATACAGTCGCCGGACCCTTATATCATAAAGTCGCTACGATCGATTTTGGAAAACAAAACTAGGGCCCGTTGTCGGCTACTCAACTAAGTTTTATATGATGAATAGTATAAAATTCCTTTATCCGTCAGGCCATTGTGCACGCCTACTGAGGTCCTGAGGTTACCAGCTGTTTCCGTATTTTTATCCAAACCTTATAAATAAGTTTAAACTTTTCACTTTTTGAGAAAAATCCCAAAAAATTAATTAAAAACTGTCCAAACTGTCGTCCAAATACAATCTGTGGTAAAATATAAGGCAATGTTCTATGCATGCTTCCAAAATCATCTCTATGGTCTTCTTAAGGTCCACTGTTACAGATAGGCTCTTCAGTTCCAATACCAAATGTGGAAGCAAATTTAAACTAGTAATTTTTAATTATACTGTATCTAATTTCTATAATTACGAACAAATTCAAATCTTCAGGGTTTTGGATGCACTATTACATCCCCAGTTTATTAATATTTCTATTATTTGTTCACAGCTGACCCCGACTGGTGTAGTGGTTAGCATGTTTGCCTCTGCACCCAAGTGACGCGGGTTCAAACCCGATCGAGGTCGGTAAATTTTTCAGCGTAGAAAAATTTAAAAAACATGCCTTCTTAGATAAGGAAGTAAAATCGTGATGTTTGGCACATTAAAAATCCCTACTGGCGGTGGAACTCTTCCAGATTCGGCAAAATTCTAGTAGGCAAGGCGAAATGACTACATAACAGTTCTAGTCTAAGAGGGCCAAGAGAAATTCCGCATCCCGAACCCTCAGCCACAAAAGTAAACAAACAAACAAACTACTCTATTGTCAAAAAAGCAAAAACGTGGTATAGTTGGATTTTTTTAACTTTGCAGTGACGTCACACTTCACATGTGTATGAACTAAGATTAAAAATATAAATCAAATGAGTGGTGTTTACTTTAATAATAATAATAATAATAATAATAATAAGAATAATAATAATAATAATAATAATAATACATTGCTACTAGTTCAATAAAAATCTACTAGACTTGTCAAAAATTATAACATGAATATAATCCATATTTTCGTAATCTGTAATTAGTTGGAGCAAGCCAATTAACTTCAGCTATTATTAAAACGAAAAGCATATAAACTTATCGACCTATGTATACTTATGACAAAATAGCTCTTAAAAGAACTGTTTTTTTTATAAAATTATAAAGATGACAATTACTGTAAAGCACACAACTTTCCCAACTAATAAATAAAGAAGTGAAGTTACATATTAATCTCAATCAAAGATATGCAACTTATCTCCTTCTCGTTATCTCGCCTTGTCACACTATTAAATTAGTACGTCTAAACTTAGTTCCGGAGCTACTCACAAACTTTATATTTAGTATCTCTTTCTAACATATCTATATAAATTTAACGTTAAGTTTATTAAGTATGTTGAAGCTTTAACTGTGTATCTATGACGTAGCTGCAAAGATAGAAAATCCAATTATAATACCTTCGTTTAGATGTTTAGTAATTTCAACTTCCTTAAGTTGCCAATATCACTTTCTCAAAATAAATAAATGCTTAAAAAATGAAAACCAATTACTTTTATTATTACAAATGTATTTTCGCCAGTAGTAGTACTTAAAATACTATAAAATATGTGAAATAGTTTTTGGAAATATAATCCAATTATCAATTTTTCTTATGAACGTTTAACCTCACATAATTGTAGTAATTTTGTAGAACTAGATTGACTACACACTAATACTTTTCAATGTGTAAAGTCAAAAAATATTGCTATATCTATTTTTATGAATAGACAATAGTTACAAATTTCACACTAGAAAAATTTCCCGTCAAAATGTAAATTGCGGCAAATTTATTTTTATGTGCAAATCATGGCCGGTACACAACGACATGTCGAATTTAATTTATTTTAAATTTTGTATTTAAAATATTTCTTATTTTTCTGGTCATTTCGGCGTTTTTCAATTCATTCGTCCACTGATGGTTATTGGCTTTGACAAATAAAAATACAAATAACCTCTGTAACACTACCAACATTAATCGACGGAAATTTTAGTTTCGAGAAGATATTGTTGCCAATATGACAGAAATTTCGTAAGGATTATAGAAATGAAATGCAGTACTTTCACAAAGTGTAATTATTACTTTATTAATAAAACTATACAAAAATAGAATCACGAAAAATTGCGTCCTTCCGGTTTCTAAATTTTTTTACAAATTCTATTTTACCATTATATTTTAAATAGAAAGGCTCGCATCTTATACAGATTCTGTGAATAATGTAAGGAAATAAAATTAATTAAAAAATCTTATTTAAATTTAAAACAATGACATTAGTTATAGAACAATCACGTTCCTTTTTACTCTAACATAAAAAAATGTTAGTCATGCAGTAAGAAATAATATATAATTAAATAAAACAACTAGGTACTAATTGTCGTTTGTTTTAATATTTAATTATTTGCAATTCCGTTATATTGTTTCTTTTTAACTAATACTTTTAGAATGGATATATTTTAAAATAAAATGGCAGCGAACGAATTTTGTTATAAACTAAAGTAAATTGTAAATATCCAATATACAAATTTTCTTGATATAAATTATATAGTGTGCACTGAATGTGATGGCTATTATAAATGCAATTTAATTTACGCTATCATGACAAAGATTTAACAGAAATAGTTAAATAGCTAACATAAATTGTTATCACAATTAATATGAATACCAATGTCCAAATTTTAAGAAACTAACAGAGATGCAACCCTAAGCAAGGCTCCGTTAACCCTTATAAATATTGTATAAGGTAGAAAGAATGCTTTTAATACAATAAATTTAGTTAAAGCTAAAATTATTGTAAGTTGCATCTTTGAGTGACAAGTTTAATACAAGATAATCATAAAATAACACGTTCGATAGATTGAAAAAGTCGCGCGTGAAACTTTTTTATAACGAACTATACTGAAATTGTATAGACTAATTTCAAGCCACATTTCAACAATTATTGCGTTCCTAGTAAAACCAAAAACACCGAGCAGCCCATGAACATGATTTTTTAGGTCAAAACAGTTGTGAACAAAGTCGATGGCGTTTGTATCTAGCCTAATAATATAATAATTAGTGTTGAAAAATATACCTCTATTTCAGTTTTCTTTATTCATATTTATTTTAATTGGAATTTAGTTGTGTATCTATTAAACAAAGAGCTTAGATCAAACCAGGTGATCCTAGGAAATGCTAAAAATAAATAAAAGTTTAAAGTCCCCAATATAGAAACCTAAAATTGATTTATTAATCATTATGAATCTGATACAGGGGTCACTGAAAGAATTTGTTATCCTGGCAGACGATCGGCTGCAGTGTTATGAATTTATAATCGTTAAGTTCTCTTGGTCAATGTTTTATCGCGTTCCGAGTGTTCTTTTTCGACAATCTCAAATCCAATAGCTGACAATTTTTCTTTAATTATTTTTTGCAGTGTCATGCAGCCTGCCATAATCCCCCATTCCTTAATTTCAAAACCTAACGTTGTCAAAAGCTTTTAAATTAATAACAAATTAATTTAAAAATCATTTTTAACACAAAAATACTAAAAGAACGAAAATTATTGGTTCTGTTTAGGTTTTCAAATAAATTAAAAACATGTTTCTAGAATTCAGATTCTTAATTTTTAAAACACAAGTAAAACTAATAGTTAGAATCAGAAATCATTCAAGTAGACATAAGACATCCACTAGAAAACAAAGAATTTAACAATACCCAGAGTTGGAATAACAGAAAATAACGGACCGAAACCGAAAATATACACAACAAAAATTTGAATATCATTGGATAAATTCAAATATTACAATAAAACTCCCTGCCCTCAACTAAAGGTTATAAAAAGAATAGCAACGCACAAATAAGCGTCTTTTCTTTATCCATTTCAAGTGCATAATACAAGTTATGCACTCAATGTAAAACAAAGTGACCAGTGCGAATAATGTGCAATAAAACGTGTAACCAGAGCTCAAAAGAGCACAACTTGATTTAAAAATTGACCGAATCATGTTACAATGAGAATTAAATTTTTACCGGTTTTAAAAAAGATTTACCAATCAATAGTACAAGTAGATTAAGGATCGAATAAATCTTAATAATCAGATTAATGCCAGCTAGATAAAACAAGCATTAACTTAAGATATGAGAGTTACATGAAAGCCATTTTGGTCATAATAATTCATAATAACGTTACTTAATTTCGTATTTGTTTACAAAACACTATTTTATAGAAATACTTCGTTTAAAGCTAACCTTTCAAAACTAGTGATTTAAGAGGCTCATTGACTTCTTAGGTAAGCTTAAATGAGGATTTTCCGAAATTATGTTACAAGTTTATTGTTTACATATTTTAAAATCTATTTGTAGATATTATTTTAAAATTGTTTAATTAATTGTATGTATGTTTATATATTTGATAATACCAATTTATATAATATAAGTAGATATAAAACGTATTTTGCTGTTTTTGACAACTAAATGCTAAGGTAATTGGCCTACAATATTTGAATAATAAGAATTTAATTTAGTACTCGAACAAAGGTAAATGTGCGCATCCAGGACGTTGAAAATTAGTTGTTGTTCTATGCTTGCAATTAGTTAATAAAAGCGTAGTAGCCATTTACGCCAATGTAAAAATATGTTACTAACTAATTAAAATCTTAACAATACATATGACGACTAACAACGTTTCAATTTTGGTATCAAGGCCACTCGATGATGGGAACAGGCCAAAAAACAGCTCACAATTTAAATTGAACGTTTCCTCATCACCTCAATACTAAAATAATCGAAGCCTAGAGGGCGCGATACTTCCCACCTCCCAAATTCGATTCGACTTTGTAAAATTCCAAAAAACAGAAGTTAAGCGTAAACTTAAGAAATTGCTGTTATACTTTGATCTTTTCATGTGGATGGGTAAAAGAATAACTAGATTTGGCCCAGAAGGCTAATTGAAATCATTACCGAGACATGAAAACCTTCAGGCTGGGAATTTTACCAGTACTTAATTATGTGTGATCAAACATTTTAAAATATTGCGTCATCTTGACAATGCTTTAAAAATACCCCGTATATAATCTTACAAAGAAATTGCATTTTGCATTTTTACAAATTCAATTAAAAACGTCAATACTTGCCTGATGAGAAAAAATAACAACACCTTTACCCTTCATCAAATGCCTTCTAATTAATTTTTAAGGTCTTCTTTTGTAAAGGAATATTTGCGATGGTGATTTATGTTTATAATGCTCAAGTACGAGTACTAGTTTAGTCGCAAAGTATGTAACCCTGGAAGCGTGTAATATTTTACACAGCAACACAAGGTTTCTTTAAAAAATTACCTCGTAAATTAATGTTGCGGTAGCTCCGAACTTAATTATAATCAATTGAAGACTTAATTGACATTGATACGCCATAAAAATCGCATTTTTTGTTTGTATAATAAATGATACAATCTCCGAGGTATTACGTTTTGGTATATTGTTGTTTGCCATTAGTGTCGGGTCAAGTCAGCAATAAGGATTTGGAATTTAGCCAAAATAGAATGGTTCCAACCCCAACTAAAATTATTAGCATGCCAAAATACGTCTTTGGTTGTTTTCCAATGAAAATTTGTAGATATTTTGAATAAATGTATTTAAAAATCCTTGAACAAATTTATGATCTAAAGTGTGCATTATATAAATACTAGAAACAATATTAAGGAATTCAAAATGGTTGTCGCCTATTTGAATTTGGCGCCCTGCTGATATACAGCGTTCAGTGGCATATCATGCGATAGTTATCAGTTCATTAACTCAAAACTTAAAATTCAAATTCCTCAATAATTTACTTTATTAAATTTACTTTAGCATTTACTTGACTAAAATAACACTTAACTGGTACTAATTCGATTAACATAAAAGACACGGCAATCAAAAAACGCAATGTCAAATAAGGTCAAACTAAATTTTAAATAAAACACCCCATTTATAAATGATGTAAATAACCAACATTGGAGCGAGCAAAATTCACAAGCGATTCTTTTTAATTTTCAAACTTGCTTAGGAGTGGCCTTGAAAAAGAATAAAAATGTTTGCCGAGCGGTTTTCCTCATTTATTTCTTCCTGAATTGACAACCGTCAAAAATAGAATATATATCACTCGAATTTCGAATAGTTTATCATCAGAGGCGTACCTATAGGAGGACGTGAGAGGTGCCATCAACTGATTAAATTTTAATGGAGTATTTGTGTCTTTATTTGCTGCGATTTCTTGTAACTACTGTACACATATCTTTTTTCTATAAATAAATTATGTTATTTAAAGTTGGAGTGGACTGAGCCGATGCAGCACAAGCCGTACTTTCAAAAACGTGAATGCATTGGATCAACACTGGCGGTATGGATGGACGTACGTATGTAAGAAATTGATTTTAATTAGCTTGCTTAAACTTTTTGACGGATGACTGAACATTTAATCGTCCATTTCTAACGATACTGCTAGAGTATGACCATCTTGGTATCAGCTTTTTAAGAAAACAATTTAAAAATAATTTTGTTTCCCGTCAAAACATTCTTGATTGTTTGCATAAAACTTGCTTTGTACACATGCAACAGGTTATCAACGCTTTATCTCTGTAATTTTAGTTGTCATATAAAGAAGATTCAGATTCAGAAGTTGAGCACGAACAGTCGTCTTAAGTGAGTGCGTTGCGAGTGTGTTTCAGCGCTTTTTAGCGCTCTTTGAAAGGCAATTCAGGCGTAGTGGCAAGTAGCTGATAGGTCTTCGCTTGTTG
>JAHWXV010095972.1:0-10769 GCA_024586415.1 Phrixothrix hirtus
GCCCTCGCGCAAGTTAGTCGGAGCAACACCGCTTGGGAAGTCCCTAAAAGTCCGTATAACCATCTTAAGGGCTCTAAAACCATTTTAGACTGTGGCAAGAATACTGCAGCAGCGGCCGAAAATTCGAAAGGCGCGCCGTCTACAGTGACGTCACTGCTAGAATATGCGAAGCATCTACTGCCTCATTAGAATCCACGTTATGAAAGCCATGTGGGAGACGTTGTTCGACTTGGAGAAGAAAAGTTGTGCCAATGGTGAGAGGAAGTAATCCATATCGACGATCGGCTTTGGGTTAGACTAACTTTGCTGACGAATAAATAAATAAATAAATAAAACATGATAGAGTAGTATTTTGAGGCATGCATATCCAATTCCTTGGTTGTGGTTGGAATTCAATAGACGTCCTGTCAATAAAGAAAACACTTGACTGCCACTTTTACAAGAACATAGGTTGCAAGAATGTCTCGTGGTGCAGATTTCGACATGGATCCTCCAACTCAACAAACGAAAGAGGGTCATCTTAACTGTACATATCGAGATCGCTGTTACGAGATGCAACATCCTTAAGGAGAGGTCAGTGTAAAAAATTTTAGCAATGGCATGTGCTAGTCACCCAATATATTTCGGTGACGATTCATGCCCTATATCAGATTACCATGTTGCATGAATCATCATTTCTCAATTTTTCCTATACATTCTAGATTTTATAGTTCACATATAAATAAATGAATCACTGCTTAGATAGTTCTGTAATTAATATTGGCATGTAAAGACATTAGTATATAGATTATGCTTATAAATAAATGTTAGAATAAATAAATATGTACCTATGTGTTGAATAAAAGTTAGTTGGGAATTGTGTAAATTAGAGGATTAAAACAAATAAGTTGTTATTATGATAGTTTATTATAATTAAGTTTGTATAAGATTAACTTGTATGTAACTTTATTTTTCTATTCCGCCATACTGGTTCAGTTATCTTCAATAAATTGTTTGTCTTCATCTTTGCATTTAATAAGCTCAAACCGTGGCCGATCTACATTTTTATCAAAATGCTCTAACTTACAAACATTCGGTCCACCATAGTGGATTTGATTTTTGAATTGTTTACTTCATTAGAATTGAGTGACATCAAACACCAGCTAATACGATTGCTTATCAAAATACCAACAGTTTTGAAATTTTTAGTTCACCATCTAGGATCCGCCATTTTTAATTTAATGTAAACTAGAATTTACTTTGAAGATAATTTCAGTCGATTTGAACGCTGTATGCGATTTACTTTTAAGTGCAATTGTGATTAGCGTTATAGAAAACACTTACTAGCTGCGGTAATTTTGAATCAATAAGAAAGCAGCATTAAAATACGGGAAAACGTAATCTAGCGTTACTATTTAAAATCGTGCAGTAGTAATTTCGCCAAGTTATTATGAGCATTTCTATTTATAGATTAGATTCTGAAATCAGCTTCTTATTCGCCAGGAAGTATTTAAGTCATTAATTGATGTTTACCTAATGATATAATTAATGGTATTTATTGTTAACACATCAGTGGCTTCTCGTGAAATGTTAACTCCAAATAAATATTCTCTACTGATAGTTAATCGCTTGCAGTGTGTGATCTTTAAAGATCACTATGACAATGTCGTTTTGTGATTTTCAAAATACAACACTTTTACGATGAACCCGGAAAAGAACGAACGATTGCCTATAACGAATTAAATTTCATGTCGAACTGATTTGCGATTGCTTCTAACGGACATATTTATAACAAAAGGTCCGAAATAATCAACGCTTTAATTTTTGTAAATTAGATTTTACGATCATTTATAACGAACTTTATTTGAAAACATTAACTAGTTTTGAGAAATAATCAATAAAGAAGCTAAATAACCTAGTTACTTGCATTAGACTAATGTATGTAGATACTGACAAGGAAGTTTTAAAAGATGCGTAAAGAATCCCCTCAGATTATCGTTTGTTTGTGAAATGCAGTGCGATGTACCGTAATTTTTAAATGCGCGCCAACTTATGCATGGTTTTACGCGTATATAAAGTTACCTTTAAACGTTTTACCCCTCCGAGATCTACCAAAGGTGTTCAAAAATCACCGAAATTGTCATAAGTTCAGCAAAATTTCCGTAAATCTTGTCGCTTACTTAATTGCGACGTGACACCGTAAAGTGTAAAGAAAAACCCTGTATAGGATTTATTTTATGTATTAAAATGTACATTCGTTTATTTCTGCAGTGCTGCACGGCGAAGAGCAGTAATAGGAATTACAAAAGTAAAATCTCATGCGAAGAATTTCATTTCGGCGTGCTTCGAGTAGATTTGGGGAAATTTTGGCGAACTTTTGGTAATTTAGTTGGCCTTCGATCACCTTCGACAGCTCGTATATTTTTCACTTTTCTCCATGACGCCTTTTGGCTTGTGCAATGCACCAGCGAGGTTTGAAAGGCTAATGGAATTGATCCTGAGAGGGTTGTCTTGGCAAACATATCTAGTATACTTGGACGATGTCATGATTATTGAAAAGGCCTTCGACGAATACTTGAAAAATATCGAAGTGATGTTTCAAAGACTGCGAGATGCACATCTACAACTTTGTCCGAAAAAGTGCAGCTTGTTCCAAAAAAAAATGAAATACTTGGATCAAGTGGTCTCTGAGGAAGGTGACCCAGAGAAAATTAAGTCCGTACGAGAATTGCCACAACAGAAAGATAAACGTGAATTATGAAGCTTCTTGAGGTTATGCGCTTACTATCGTCGATTTGTACGTAAATTTTCAGACATCACAGAATCACTTATTAAACCTATTGAAGAAGATTAACCATATTTATGGAGCAATAGCGAACATTCTTAAAACGGCTCCTATACTCAATTACCCTAGAATAGTAGGAAGATTTGTCTAGGCACAAGTATTTAGCTTTTTATAAATTTTTGTTTGTTGTCTTTATTTGATTGGGATATTTTACTGTGATTCAATTCATAATTCCGTTACAACTATATTAAGTAAAAAAAGAATTTAATGATAGCAATTGAAATAGCTTATGGAACTGGGCCTAAATTAACAAGCTAAGAGCATTACTTGTCTATAGGCCGGGTTTAAGGAGCCAAAGCAACTACACCCATATCAATAAAGTACAACGTATGGCACGCCTAGGGATCGAAAATTCCCTAAGAACCACACCAACTGCAACTCTGGAAGTTTCTTTGATTTGCCTCCTTTGTGCCTTCTGATACGGACGAAAGCAATGAGAGGAGCTGCATCCAGACTGCTTCAATCCGAGCGATGGTGTGGTGAGGGCTACAGCTGGGGGCACACTTCAATCACTAACAGCTTACCGAGCTATGCTGAGGTGCGGGTAATCGTATTGCTCCAGTCAGAACCTGCAATACCCTATTTTCTCAGCAATCCCCAGATTGGCGGATTGGACTAATGATCTTCAGCAACTGCTCGATCGCCAAGGCCTGATCTGATTCACAGATGACTCAAAGTCGAGTAGCTCTGCTACAGTAGCTATTTTTAGCAAACCTTTCAAAATGGAAGTAACGATTCCATTAGGGCGTTACGTCTCTGTGTTTCAAGCTGAAATGTACGCAATCTCGACTTGCACAGAGGAATTCATCAGTAGGGATTATCACAACCTGCGCCACACTATTTTCATCCTCAGCCAAGGTGCCGCAAAGACCCTATCGAATCCCATCATATCATCCAAAATGGTGTATAAATTCTGGCAGAATTACAGGCTCCAGCATGTAGGAACAACAAAGTAACTATTTGTTGAAGTCAAGGCCACCAGGGACATGTAGGCAATGAAAAAGCAGATCTGTTGGCCAGGATGGGTACCACTATACAAACAACTCGCCTCAATAACGGCTTACTTGATTCCCTTATAAAATTCATCATTGAGGCCGACTTGTTTCTCAGGTTCAAACAATGGTGAGATAAAGAAACCTTTAGATAAACTAGGGCTCTAATTTTAGGTCCAGCATCTAAACAAACTCAGTTCCTACTCTCGTTAAGCCCAAGATACTGATGTTTCTGAAAATGTTTTGACTTGAGGGATAACTTCGCGGTAGGCCTGAGTGTCGGTTCGTTAACCAAACCTGCCTTAACAACAACAACAACAACAACCTTAAAAAATTCTGTCTGGGGTGACGAATTGCCGAGAGATGAATTATCGAGGTTTTATCGTTTAGTCATGGAGTGTATCGCCTAAATCTAAGAGAACTGTGTGCGTACTCTACCCTACAGTCCAGACATTGTCGTTTTCTTTTCTCTGAATTGAAGAAGCGCCTAAGTGGAAAGCGTTTTTAGTCTTCAGAATAGCTATGAAGGTTGCGGAGGCGACTCTGAGAGATAAATGCATTGCAACCGATGAGAACTTCTTTGAAAAGTATCAACAGCAATTGGAGGATGAATGGGTATAGTCAAAAAATTATGATCATTCATTATTGAACAGTCCTCGTATTTAACGTTTTGCTTGGTTGCTGTATATGAAAAATTCGAAGGCCTCCTAGGACAAAGTTGTGGCTACGCTACTGTGAATAATCTTAATATTTATTTTTACTTGGGAATTATTGTTTAGTATTTGAAAATATTTTTTTAATCTTTTATTTATGTATATTTATTAATTAATTTTACGGGATAACTATTTTTTAATAAAGTTTATGTAATTTTAGTTTTAATGGTAGTTAATATTAATGAAATTTGGAAGCTAGAATGAAACTGACAATTTTTGGATTTTTTTTATGTTCTTACTAATTAAAACGAATAATTAAATTTTGTTTGCTTAACTAGTTTTGTGGAACAAGCAAAATGTTTTAACAAGAATTACATTTTTTCGTATAGTTAAAAATAAAAAACCGTTCCACTTGTTCAGCTCAAAACATCTGGTGACACATTGTATTTAAGTAGAATAAATTGAAATGCCCCTCGTATATAATACATAAATACAATTAAAGAACTCTGCGACAGTGGCACCTATGTATATAACATAATTGTTAGTTTTATAAAGACACTTGTAGTTGTTTTTGATCCACATTGAAGTGCGTTATATAATATTTCAAAGCCCCCCCTATATATTATAAGCGCGTTCCTACGCATTTGGTGGTATAGGAGGGTTACCTGTATATAATATGTAGTGGTTATTGACATTTACATTTCTTTTGTTTAAAAGTGATACCATCAGTTTTATAATCCAAAGAATAGGGGATCAGGTCTCAGACCTCGTGACGTCATTGGACGAAGTATCTAGTTCACTTGGGGTTAAATAAAAACTCCTAGAAAAATTATTGCCGATAATGTTTACTAAAAGTTTGAAAAGCGCTGCTTTAATTTTAATGCTAATATTAAGATTAAGGTTAAGAGCAAAAACAGCGAAAACCTCTATTGATTTAGAAATAATGGCGTTAATTAATTAAATTTACGGCTCACAAAACTGCACGTTTGAATGAGCTAACTTCTACATTAATAATTTTAATTCTACAATTCTGGAAAATAAAAACTAGAAACTATTTTCCTGTTTGCTGAAACGTATTAAAATGCTGAATTTTTAATTGTTTCAAAAGTTAATTTTTCGAATTTTAGCAAGGTCTTCAATTTGGAATTTAAATTTAGCCAGTAAAGCTAAGCATTTATCTCGCTAAAAATAAAACTGGCAAAATTATTTCAGTTTTCAGGTTAAAAGAGTTTTAGCGCGATCATTATTATTAATTATTATTTTAAATTAATGTCGAGAGTTGGTTTTATAAAGATGTAAAAATAAGTAATAATACACAATTTTTGAATGCGGCCACCTGTCTAATTATCCTGATTATGAAAAGCGGTTTTAAATATAACACTGCGTTCTTAGTTGTATTATAATAACGCCGGGCATTTAGTTACATACACTCCTATATTATTTCAACATAAATAGTTGTTTCCTGTGTGGCACTGAAATTATGATAACTAAATTTAGAATAATGTTAGTTTGTGTGCGTTTCCTGAAAATTTTAGGAAAACGACTTTATTTGATAGAAAAAATAATTATTATTTAATTTTATGCTAAGTAATCTGTGAATAGATATAAATAAATAAATTGCATGTATGTATGTAGGCCGCAAAGAGTAAACTGAAAAAATTGCATTTCTCCACGCATTTTATTATGCATATAAAGTTTGAAGGATTCAATAAAAGAACGCAAGGACACCTGTATATAACATTAAAATGCGTACCCTATTTTCCTAGCTATTTTTGGGGCAAGGTGGTGGTTAATATTTTAAGTCCGATTTCAGTATAGGACAGGTATGAAAGACGCATGCTCCAGAGTGAGGGTGCGCGCACAATCGTTTACCTGTCCAACGAGAGCGGGTGACAGTCTGAAGCAAGCACCGATCGTGGTACAATCTTTGGCGTCGCGGTTGCTATTACAGCACTGCAACACCCACTCACCTGAGCCACAGCCGTCTTTAGTTCCTGAGCGCCCCACCCCACGTGTCTCCTAGGCTGATACACCACGTAGCGCCACAGTCGAGCTACGTACGTGTGTAACTTAGGACACCTGTTAGTAATAGCATTTCTGGCACTCACCGGCAACCGCGATTGACATTCGCCTTTCTGTTGTCATTTTGTGGGGTGATTTTTTTCATCTAGCGCACATTTAATACCACGTGCTTAATTAGCAATTGTGAATGTGCTGTGTTATCGTTAGTAGTTATAAACGAGATAATTTGACGTGAATCGTGGATACCTCCTTCAACACCACGAAGAGAGGCCGGCATCCTCTGGGAGGCAACGCGTGCCCACCTTCTGCCGCTACTCCACCGTTACTGAAGAGGGCGCGACACGATTCGGAGGCGGGTAGTACTGCTTTAGTCGGGGACGATCAAGACATGGAAGCACCCTTATCTGTTACGTTGAGCCAAAGCATGGATTCAGTTAATACAGGCACTCCAGAGGAAGAGGTGAGTTCTTCCGAACAATACAAATTTTAATACCGTAACAAATTCGTGCGGAAATTGCTATAGCGAATAACTGGAACGGAAAATAGTTAAAGTCAATGACCTAACGAAGGTTTATACTTTGTAAAGAAATTTCTTTATTATGATTCAGTACTGAACTTCATATTATGAAATCCCTTTATTTAAATCTCGTAATAAAAATTTAAGTTTATCTAATTCATATTTCGTATTAGTTGAACAATGGCTCATTTAATTTTATTTATATACACTGGCCTTGTAGTCTATTGTAATTTGTAATTAATTACCGAATAATCAGTACCTTTATAAATAATAGGTGGACACACAAGGCTAATCAAATTAGTTTTTAAATTGTCAAAGGTATTTTTTAATATAAATAAAGTAAATGACATTTTTATCAAAATTAAATATTCAAATTAAAATCAAATGCTTAAGCAGTTTAAAAAAGTTCTTGTCTTTCCTTGTTATTGTAACATTAAAGGCATTATGTCTCGAGTGTTTATTTCCGAAACCGAGCATATTGGAAACTTTACAATAGAAGACAATAGAAAATGGAAGCTACATAATTACTTGCCACTTAAATAATAAGTACATATCTGTTCTGGAATTTCTGTATTTAATCGAATAAAAATAGCACTAATTTTAGTTAATTAAGGGGTTAAAAAATAATTTAATCTTTATATATTTTTTTAAACACTATTGAAATTTAATTAAAAATGAGCAAAAAAAATGTAAGCAAAAATGTGTGGCCTCGGAGTTTAAAATAAATTTTCTAAATCAAAATTACTTTAAATATCTGAAAAATAAAGGTGCAACGTTAGGTAACAATTTTAAAAGCACATTTTCAAAATTAATAACCATAAATAAACCCACCCAACAATCTTTGAAGTTAAATTTAGAAAAATAGCGTACGTTTTAAAATGCAATCCAAAGACATTTCTCAATTTTAATTTACTGTTCCAACTGAAAAGCTACAAAGTATAGATTTGCTGGTATTTCTTTTACTTTGTACCTATATTTTGGCGACAGAGTTGAAAAAATCGAATTAAGTTCTTTGTTTTTTGTTCTATCCATTCGTTACCTTAACTTTACCGAATTTTTAGAACATTTTCTAGATTGCATTTAATTACAAAACAATTTATTTTAATACCTTTTGAATTGCAAGCGGAAGGACGAACGTACGATAGGGAGTGGGTAGTTATTTATTACAGTGATGTTTCGCATTAGTAAAATGATGATTAGAAATCAGGGCAGAGTTTGAACATAATTTTCTATTTTTGCAACTGCAATTCCACAGAACTTTTTTAAAACACTTACATAGAAAATGAAGAGAAGTCAAGAAAGAAGCAGTCGCCATTTTTTATATCGATTAGCTACCAAAAGTTTATAACGTAATTAATGTAATTCATTGCTGTGGAAAAATGCCCAAACTTCAATTCAATTTGTGTTTCTAATAACACAACGAGAATTTCACAACAGTGCTACGGTTTGTTTACTACAGTTATTACTGGGCGTTATACTTATAGTTGATGAACAATTTTGGCAAGGTTAAAATAGAAGAAGTTTCTTGTTGTCTTGTTTAGGCCACATACTCACTGAACTAAATTGTTAAACAAAATGTTTTGTTCAATGGTGGTTTTTTTTTCAACCAGTGAGTAAGCGACCTTAGAACAGCTTGCTTCAGAGCGTTGTCTCGATCAACTGTCCGATAGTGTGGGATGTCACCGTCAGATAATCTCTGAAAAGAACAAAATTTACGCCAGTAACCAAGATGGTAATGAGCAAGAACAGAGGTTTACTCAACTTTCCAATCCTTTGTCTTCTTTTACTCGAAAAAGAATAAATAGTAGCTACTAGTCTCTTCCGCCATAATTTACTTAAAATTAAATGATATTCGAGGATTGGTTTGGTTTTCGAACATTTTCATCGAACATTATACAACTGTACTCCAACTGGCAGTTGCTTGATTTTTGAAGAACAAAAATCTTGTCTTAGAAATATGTTTTGAGCTGTGAGTAAACTTCAATTTAAGTAATGCAAATTTCTTTCTTGTTCATTGAACAAAGTGTTTTGTTCAATGTTAGTTTTGTTTTGACTGTTGAGTAAGCGGTCTTTGATGTTCTGATTTTATGGCGCGAATAAAATAAAGTTAGATAACTCAGGTGGTGAATTCATTTTGCTCTAATTCAAACGAACCTGTTCTAAAAATTGATCTATGAGATATTCGGATTTTTCTTGGCCATAGAACTTCTGGCACAAATTTACATTAGAACACAAGAATGCAAGAATCTATTGTATTTGCATTCTGGCTTTTTATTTTCTGACAGCAAGATTTATGCTTCTTAAATTTATTCTTTATCCTTAAATACTAGTGATTTAGTGTGACCCGCTCTTACTTCTTTTATAACAAATACCCCCAGACCGAATGTTTTCTTTTTGTCAGGTTGTTTAATTGAAAAACTTTGTCTGCAAAAGAAACATTTTTGGCCAAGGGATTTTGATAAGTTCCTTTTTACCTAGTTCAAAAAGGAACTTATATTGCAACATGACGAACACATAACTTTACCCGCTTTTCAATTTTTCCAGGCATTGTAATATTTCTTTAGAATTATAATATTTTCTTGTTTAGCAAAATTACTGTTAACAGTAAGCTGAGGTCCTCGTCAGAAAAAACCGACGACCTCGTAAATTGCCTATAGGTTTCCGAATAAATAGTAATCGCGCGGAGTCATATCGGGGCTAAATGCTGTATGATCTAGTTCAAGGAATCCTAATGTTTTTCATTAAAGCTTGAACAGGTCGTAGCTTGTGCATTTTGCATTGTCGTGAAGAACAGAACCTATTTATTTAACAAATTTTGATGTTTTTTGTCGTATAGTGATGGAATATGCATTTATGGTGATTGTTATGCCTTTCTCGTTTCTCTAAAAAGCTGTGGCCTGAATTTAGATTATAGATTCTCATGTATTCAATATTTCTTTGGAGAAAGCATAGCCCTATTGATTTCACAATCCCAGTAATTAACGAGGGTTTCATCTCCTATCGCTACTTTGCGCAATATACCTGAATTTTTTTCAATAAATGTAAATTCTTTGAAGACATTTTTCGGCGACAATCTTTCTGTTCAGGAGTCAAAAGTCTTGAAATCGATCTAGCAGACAGGTTTTCATGCAAAAACTTGGAAAATTTAGAATTATCGGGAAATTTACTTGTGCCTGGAAAAATTAAAGAATTCTCACGGAATTTTATTCTAAACCATCCTGTTTATGTGAACAAAAAATGCAGCAATATCTATTAGTTGTAGTTCAGTATTGGCTATTCCATCTATTCTTTTTCCTCATTCTTCTAAACAGCAATATTATAAGTCATAACTAATAGTAATGAATTTATATCGTCTTAGACCGTTTAGTTTAAGAATATCTAACGCAGAGGTTTGTCACGAGCCTGCTCGCAAGCCGAACTCCGCCGTGTGTTTGTGTAAAAGCTCAGTGTTGCATCTAAAGTCTGTATTTTGACGAACTATCAAAAGTGGTTGCAAGTTTCGGTTTACAGTTCATTGGACAGCTGTTTGAACCTAATGCAGAACTACCGAAATTGAAGTTTTGACTGGATATTTTAATAGAGATGCGAAAAAGTATGGTGAGGACAGAAGTACAGTATTCTGTCACATTTAACACGTTTTCAGTACAGTTTGGTTTGCCACCATTGACTTTCTCAAATTTGTTGCTTGTTTCAATACATCACCGTCTGTAGGATCTTCTACCGAACTATACCAATAGATGGAAAATATAGCTCGCACTACT